>JAPDSC010136462.1:140952-166971 GCA_026290005.1 Latrodectus geometricus
TGGATTCCAGAGCAACTAGCGGGCCATACATTTGTATGAAAATATTTTAAACTATTGAGACTCTATTTATTTTAGTAATTATATATATATATATATATATATATATATATATATATATATATATATATATATATATATATATATATATGTTTGTAACAAGGTGCTAATTTATTAAAGTGCTTCGTGCATTTATTTGAAAAAATCTTTTAAATTCTTGAATGCTGTTTTACTTTTATAATTTTATTTATAGCTTACTGAATGCTTATTGATTTTTAGTCAAGAGCTCGTGGACTTGATTCTTAACTAAGACAGAGTTCTTTGTAATAATTTATAATTCAGAATCAATTTTAAATTTTTAGTCCTAGTTTAATTTTGTGTGGAAAATGAACATAGAGCAACAATTAATCTTTTTCTTATTCTTCTGTTATTTGTCTAATTAAATAATAGATTGATACAAAATATCTTGTCTTAACTTATTATTATTAAATTATATGCAAGTGAAGTTATAGGGTCATTTACTGATTTACATTTGTTACATTACCCTCTAAATCAACTATCATTTCATACTTCTATTTTGTATTATGCATTTAAAAAAATTGGTTAATGCTGTGTAATTATATATGAAAATTACGATTAATTTTGTAACCCATTTTTTACTTTAGGAACAAGGATGTGATAAGTGTTTTCCATATTGGCCTCAAGAAGATGGTAACAAGATACAAATTGGAGAGGTAATTTTAAACTGTATTTACGAAAAAAGATTGCAAATTAATTTCTAAGAGAAAAAAGTTTGTTAAATTTTTTCAATAATATTCATTAGAATAAAGAAATCGTTTTATTTATTTATGAAGGTTTTGTAGAATAACAGAATATCAAATCGAATATGAAAATAAAAAATGTTTTCTTTGTTTAAGTAATTTTTCCTTTAATTTTCAGACATTCTATCTTTAAAATTAAATAAATAACCATGCAATGTTATGTAAACCATGCACTTTTAAACATGAAATCATAAACATGGGGTGAAAATTAAAATTCTAGAATTAGTTTAAAATTAGTTTTTAAATTCTAAAATTAGTTTTTAAAATGTAGATTTCTTTAAAGAGTAAAGCAATATAGTTACTTCAAACTGTTTTATTTGTCACTGTTGACTTTATAGTTAAAGTTTTATGAATTTATAGTTTCAGATTACCAGAAATTTTAGTATGTCTTCCTCCACCTATGTCACATGTTCCCTAACATTATGTCATGTGACTTCTCATCAACAACGTTCTATTTGGCATATTCAGTACACTGATTGGCCAGATCATAGCTGTCCCCATGAACTTCAAGGATTTATTGGTATGTTTGCATGAATTTGTCAAAAAGTAATTTATGATTAGTCTTATAAATTCACAGTTTTCCCATAATTATTTTTAGAAAATCAAGTATGTATGAGCTTAGAATGTGTTTAGATTGCCAAATTTATCTTTTAATTTATTTGACCTTTAGACTAAAAGTAATAGTAATATTAATGACTTAATCTCTCATTTTTTATTTATCACTTTTAATTTTTTCATGGGGTATCCTCTATTATTATGGATTGTTTCAATTGTTTTATTTTTCAAGTGCTTAAATTGGATTTGATGTGATTAGTCTTAAATGGCAAAATATAATATTTTTACAATTGCTAAGCAATTGCAAGGAAAATGGATAGCTATGGGGATGAGGATGGCCATTGATTTTTTGAGTTAAAAATATTTGTGCATTTTAGGTGGCTGGACAAATTTGAAATTATTTGACATGAAAAATCAGCAGAATACATTTAAATTTTTCTGTATGAGAACACTAAAAATATGCTTAATTTATCTTTTGAATATTATGAAATAAGTTATGCAAGTAAATATATAGAAAGAGACTTTTTTTTTTATCTTATTGACTATTTCTGCTTACACTGAAAAATATCTCTTAAAATTAAATAAACATCCTAACTCATATAAGTTGTTGTACAGCTTATTTAAACAACCATTGTTCATTTGCATTTCTAGAAGCTTTATTGCAAATGATAGACTATATTCTCATATCACAGAAACAAAACCAGGAAAAATCTTTAGCATTTAGCCCAAAAGATATACATGCAGAAATGCAACATTCATTTCCTGTTGTTCAACTGTGTTTAGGATGGAAATCAGGACCCTCTGCTCCAAGAGAATTGCTTTATTTGTTTATTAAGCCACCATGAGTCAGAAAAGAAAAATGATAATTACTATCTGAATATATCAGATATTTTGTGTTTTGTTTCAGTAATAAATTCTATAAAATAGCAATTTGAATGTTTTGTTATAAGAAACATTATTCTTCTAAGACCTTGTAGAAGTATTGATGGTCTTTGCTTTGAAACTTTCACTGTATTTATTTAATGATAATCTGAATGGTTATTTCTGATAGCGTTATTATGTAGTTATGTAAATTGTAATGCTTTACGCAATGATTTGATCATTTTGTCAGCTTCAAAGTACAATTTTTGTGATCAAATCAAGATTTGTACTATTTAAAAGTTAAAAATTCTGTAGTATTTTCGAATAAAAAGTGAAAACTAGCTTACAGATTAAGTGGCATCACTAATATTCCTGTAGCATTTCCATATTTAATAAATCATTTTTGATATATTTATTGAAAAGCATTAGTCTTATTCATATTGGCTATCCATCCCATGGCACATCCTGCCTCTACAAGTAGCCAAAATCAATCTGTTGAACCAATAGTTTCAATTTTCTTATTTAATCATTTTCTGATCACTGACATATTTTATAAATGATAGATGTAGACAATAAGCTGTCTTATGAAGGGGTGTGAACCAGGGGGCTAAGAAAAATGCTAGAACTAAGCAGAAAACTTCTGAGTACTTTTATTCTGCTGAAATGTGACCACTGGCCTTTGAAAACATTTAAAGGTGAAGAAGGATGAATTGCAAAATCTCAGAATAGTGTAGGACGAAACATAATTTGCCTGAAAGTTCAATGTCATGTGATTTAATCGTACCTGCCATCATTCCTTCATTATTAGGCTTTTCAGGTGGACTAATATGCTTTTCAAATTGTGCTTTCTTTCTACATATAATATTTAATTAATATGTATCAAATGTTTTATCCAATCCTCAATATTGCATAATGTATTTAAGATTAGCTTTTTTAGGTATTGAATTTAATAGCATTTCTAGTTATTTACCTGTTTAAATTTGTTAGAAATTTATGGACATTTAAAACCGTAAAGTGACTACATAATTTTTGGCAACTTATGTTAGATCAACTTAGGGAATAGACTCTGCAGTTGAATGTTTTATTGACATTCAGGTTTTTTCCTTTAGCATTTATGAATGAAGTTGATGCAGTGCGGAGACATTCTGAAAACAGTCTTCATCAATCTTCATCTCCTATTGTTATCCATTGCAGTGCAGGGGTTGGACGTTCAGGTGCTGTCATACTTTGTGACATCATGCTGTACTGTTTAGATCACAATCTGGTAAATAAAAACTTTTCTTAATACTAGTGCTTGATTTAGTTGCAGTGCTATATGAGTATTGCAATGTGCAAATACAATGAGTGTAAATTTTTTAAAGCTTTAAGGCCATATTTTATCATTTTGCAAATACATTGTGAGAGTTCTTAAAATGTGAATCAGCATTATATGATAAAAAAAAAATTATACATCTTGATTCATTCTTTTATATTGTAAATTACTTTGTACAAACTATTGAAATAATTGAGTTTTTAAAAATTTTTCTGTATTTTTAAAATGTCTAAATTGTTATTTCCCATTTGTATTTTTTTTATTTCTAATATTGTTTATTTTTTACGAATAATATTGCATTTTATATTGTTAACAAATAATTTTGTTATTTTTTAAATTAAAAGAGTTAAGCATCTCTCATGCATATAATAAAGCCTGCATCAACTGATTGATAATTTCCCTTCTTTTTTATAGATTTTCTCATATTTAAGTAACTCATAATTTTTACCAATTATTGTTTAATTCAGCAAAATCTTGCGATTTTATGGATAAGTTTAATATTTCTATATTTCAGAAGTGGTATGTAAATTAGACTTAATTTGTAACCAGAGTAAATGAAATTTATATATTTTCTAAAAATGTTTGTAGTATGGTAGTACTGTGGTATTTCTATAAGTAATTTAAGTAACAGAGTTGTCTTATGTTGATTATTATTGTGAAATGATTTATTAATATATATATGTGTGTGTGTGTGTGAGGGAGAGAAACTAAATTATAATTTATATTTCCATGAATGTCATAATAATTACTATTTTTTACTAATTAAAATCTCTTCAAACAAAATTATTTTCATAAACTTATTGTTGATTTTAATAATATAAAAATTTAATTATTAATAAATTAAGAAAATATATTTTAAGTTGATTGATCTGAGGATTAATTGTAAGTATCATAAGTAAATTCATTTGAATCTCTGATGATTTAAATGAATTGATCATTACTGATAATCAGTGCCACCAAGTTATAATTAGCAATTAGTTATTTGCTATTGTTAGTTTATAATCAATGTCACAAACTAGTCAGTTGTACTGTTTTTTCCCCCTTTTTTATGAACTATTGATTTTTATTGCTTAAAGGAAAGTCCTTTAAAATAATTGAAAAGTTTTAGCTGAAAATAAACTATGAATATGACATAAAATTATTTTTATTTATCATATAATTTTATCCTACTCTGGATAATAAAAAATTACATTACTCTTATTAGTAACTTTCTATTTCATATATTTTCTTTGTTAATCATGTAGCACATTAACATGATAATGTGGTGATTATGATCTATATAAGCTTATTAGACTGCATCATATTAAAGTATTGCATTATGTAGATATTTTTCACAACACATCGCCATAAATACACACTGCGATTCTTCAGACTAAATTATATGAAATATTATGTTTTGGGGGAAAAACAATATTACTGCAAAATTAATAGTATCCTGTGATCACTTTATTTGATAACAATTTAACACATGCAAAGACAAGAAGCAATAATGTTCTATTCCATAATTTGTTCCATGTATTTATAAGATAATGAAGAATTGTTTTTATTTCATGCATTTTTCCATAAATGCATCTATCTGCGCATTCCTTTTAAATATTACCATTTATTAAAAAGAAAAAATGTTTGGAAATATAACTATTGATTTTTAAAATGTTATTTTCTTTTTCTTATCAATGAATGTTACATGAAAGAAAGCAACTTTCAATATAGTTCAAGCATGTTGGAATTATATGCTAGAATTTGGTTTAGTAAAGAATCTGAATAAAACTCTTTTCTTATATATGAAGATATTCTATGGGAACTTTTAAAGAATTGTTCATGAAAGATCATAACTATCTTTAAGATCTAAATTTGAAAAGAATATTTGTATTTGAATTTTAAATATATTTATTTAAATAAATTATTACAAAAGGCTCATTTGAATATGTTTATCTTCATATTAATCACTATGATACTGTATTTTTGAATAAAAAGTTAACTATGCTATGTAAAATATATTGCACAGATTTTTGTTTTACAAAATCCTTTTATTAGTTCTTAAATATATTTTTTTCCCTTGCAATACTAAGATTAGTTTTTTGTTGCAGGCTATTGATGTGCCAAAGGTTCTTACTCATCTCAGATTCCAGCGCATGCTAACCGTCCAGACATTAGCTCAGTACAAATTCGTCTATACTGTCCTCATTCAGTATCTTAAAAATTCTAGGTTGATTTAATTCATTTGTATGGAGTGCAGCTCCAACTGCCACAAGTTTTTTTTAATATGAATATTAATAGAGTAATTAAATAAGACTTATTACATGTTTGCAATTTATGTGTAATACGAGTATCAATTTCCTTAATCTTCGTCCATGTAAGTGCCTATTAAAAATACTTTATTTTACTGTAAAATATCTATAAATAATTAAGGATCAACAGTTTTAATATATGAAATAATTGTTTTTAGAATGCTTCAAATGGATTCATTATTTTACTAAGCTAGAAAACTACACTCAACTAGTGTCATTTTGATTCCATTTTTTTTTTTTTCATTACAATTTTTTTTAAACAATGCTTTTACATGGGACTTTTAATTTCATGTCATATTTTGCATTTGATTTTAGGAGTGTTTTTATTGTAGTTGTATTTTTGGAACCTTTGTTAAGTAGTAAAATTAAGTGTTTATTTAAATTTTATATTTAAATAGTGTTGGTATAACTTTGATTTGCATTCATATTTTAACAGTATTGTTTCATTTTCACATTACTATAGTTTCTTTAATTCAGACTCAAAGATGTGCTTCCTCCAAATTGGAAAAAGTCTGACTTAAAATATCTGTGAAATAAGTTTCATAGTGATTAAGCTATTAATATCGATATATATATATATCGAAAATAGTTACATATTTTGTAATTAATCACATCATTTTAACTTGTATGCATTATTTTAACTTATTTAATATGAGACATTTTATTAAATAAATTTCAAAATATATTGGTTATATTCATCTTGACTGACTTTTTTTTTTTTTTAATGGTCTCTTTTTTTTATGCAGGTTTGTAAGATTCTATTGTATTTTGTGTGTATTTATATTGTAAAATAATATTTTTCTTTTAAATAATTCTTATAAAAATGAAATATTTTTCTTATATTTAAGATAAATACTATGCAATATTTTATTTATATTCTACTTCCTTTAATTTTAAGCAAAGCTATATTTCTAAAAATGTATTTACTTCATTATACAAAATTTTAATATTATTATAGTTTATATTTTTTGAAAAACACACATTGTACTTTATTTCAATCTCTTTTAACTATTTTGATAATAAATGTTAAAAATTTGGTAAAATGATTTTATTAACTTTTAGCATTATCATTTTTAATTCTTTTTAAAAAGATCTAAAATTAAGAAAAAAATCTGCAATATTTAAATTTTTTCCAGGTTTGTACAATTTTGAAGACTTAAATGCATTTTCAAAGCAGTAAATATATCAGTCATATATTCTTTTGAAATGTTTGCATATCTGTGATTTCACTTTACAATAATAATATAGTTTGAATGATGCTTTTTCTTTCACAGCGATTTCCTTTGAAAGTTGAAAGCAAATTATTTAATTTATATTATATCCTTCTCATACTATGTTTTATCTCACATTTGATTGCCCTATATATTTAAAATTCATCCACAATATTGAATTTACAATATTTCAATTTTTTATACACTTGTATCAAATTCAACATGTCGAGATTAAAATATAGTTTAAAATCAAATTCAATTTCTTATAAAGTAATAGATTAATTCAAATCAGCATATTCTGCTTCTATTCAAAAAGCTTATATCTTTGACACTTCTGTCAAAAATATCTGAAACAGTTTCTTTAAATTGTGGAAACTTGTGTGATGAAGTTTTATTTTACCTCTTCATTATACGGATAATCAAATATTTCGATTTATAGAAATATTTTTTAAAATCCTACAATTTAGTTACTTTATGCACTTCAAAAACTAACGTTTTAAAAAGCAATAGAAGAGTGTACTGTTTGAAGATCATTTACATGAAAGAAATTAAATTTCAAGTATATATTAATTGATTTTAAAGTGCTTATTTTATAAAGAAGATGAAGTAATCTAACCTTGTTAAAAATTAAGGTATTCATTTTAAAATATTTTAGAAAGAATTGTACATCATGTAGCTTTTATCTGTGATGCTTTGAAGGAAGAATATGAGCGATTTTATTTTATTTGAGAACTATGTTTATGAGTCTTTGTATATTCTCTTCTACTGATTAAGTTTTCAGCTGATGATACAATGTAATGATTAAATAAACACTTATTTGAAAGAACAATGTATAATTTTTTATTACTATAAATTAAATCATTTTGTATGTTAAAATATCATGATAATTTTGATATAGTTTGAACATCAAAACCAATTTATAATTAAATTTAATTTTCACATCTATTAGCTTATTTACTTATAATGACTAAATATATGAATTTAATATACCACTTTAAATAGCTTAAATGCATGACTATATATTATAATTTTATGACTGCTCAAAATATTAGTATTTATAGTTAAATCTTACAACATATTAATCAAAATACCTATTTCATGATAACTCATATCTTAATGTTGCTTATATTTCGTATATATATATATGTATAGAAAAATTTCTTAAAACAGTTTTATATTTAAAAAATTATATCGCCTATTAAAAAATTTTTAAGGGCCAATTTTAATTGTTTTGGGTATTTTTGTTGATTGTTTTAATGGTGGACAATTTATTTCTAATAAATTTATGTTATACTTCTTACAAGGTTGAATAAGGAATATCTTCCATGAAGATGTAAAATAAGTTTTTTACCCGCTCAATTTTGCAGCTATTTAAATTTGTAAATTTTTTTTTTTATGACTAAGAACTAAGAATGAAAATCGATTTTTACATTAATATGGATATTACAAAACTGCATTTTAAATATGGCGTTTAATTTGAATTATAATTTCAGGATACCTTTAATTAAGCTTTGATCAATAAATATTTTTAACTACAAGTGTCACTTTATGTATACAAATGTGACAGTGATATCAAATAACTTAATAGTTAAATAAACTATTAAGTTATTTGATATCACTGTCACACAATAAGGATTTTATTTTCATCACATTGCTTTCAGTAAACTGTGAGAGAAAAATAAAAATATTAGAACTAAAAATTTTGATGAAACATCCATTCCAGCTTTTTATAAATGCCATTTATATAAGCTTTAAAACTTGTTAATGAATAATGCTGAATTAATACTGTTATTTTTCATATTATGCACAGATTAGAACTCATACTTGTTATGAAAGGATAAGGAAATAAATTTATATTAATCTCTTGTGATATAAATTTATAAATCTGTATTTATAATCATGGGAATATTTAATAGGTATGAATAACTTTTACAAGTACTTTACAAAATAATGTTTGTAGTACTTTTCTTTCAGATAAATCTTCGATTAGCTAATTATGTAACTTGTTTGCTTATTATGGTTAGTTTTTTGTGAATTTTCGGTTTATTTGCTTGATACATTGCAATTTCATATCTTCCCTTAAAAAATATAGAAATATCTGGCCATTAAATAAGAACTTCACAAGGAATACTATGTTCCAATATGTTTAAAAGGTTCATTCTTTTAAGAAATTAATGGCAATGTAAATACCAGCTGCTATACCTACCTAAATACTTTTTTAGAGCAATTTATTCTTGTCTATTTACAATGCAGTCTTAAATGTGGCTTACAGAACATTTTCACATTTAATCAATCCTATATTTATGAATACTTTAAATTTGCATGGCATTTGTAATAAACATTTTCATATCCATAAAAAAATCTTTTTAAAAAGTTAAAGACAATTTATTGTTAATTAAACTATACTTCATTTAAGCTGTTTGTTTTAAATATTTCTGTAATTAAATAGAAACTACATTTCTTTTTTAAACAGTATTACCTTCTCCTCCATATTTGTATTTTTTTAATGATTTAATGGTTGTGAAAGTATATCATTTTTCAATTTTTTGAAATTCATTATATATTTGTGCATAGATAATAAAAACTAGTTAAAAAGAAAAAATACGATAAAGGAATGTAGTTTATAAATGTAATGTTATAGAGAGTATGTGTAGTAGCATAAAATTCAGTTGTAAATGCAAATTAAATATAGTTGAATAAAAATTCGTTTACTGTAAAATTATATAACTTGAAAGTAAAATTGGTTTACAAATTTCATAGTGCAATATTTTTACTTCATCTTATTTACACACAATTGTTTATTTAAAATTGAATAAATGCTTTTTTAAGTGATCACAAAAAATTTTCTTATATCAAGCTCAATGTTTTATATTGAATTTTATTTATTAATATTGACATAATTTTCTGGTTGTAAAAGAATTTTTATTTATTGATATATGTAGTTTATGAATATATGTGCTGTAATAAAAATTAAAATTTTATTTCTCTTTAGCATTTGTTTATAGTACACATTTAAAATAGTACTAATATAACTGCAAACTTTCTAGCAAAAAATAAAGATTTTTCTGTTTTATGATTCATACATTATTTGTTGGGAGTTTTTATATTAAACTTTTATACATATATGTATGCATGTTGCATATTTCAGACAATTCTTGCAAAATTAGTATTAAGTTATAAAGCATGGTGTTTTGTATTATGTAAAACAAATTTAATTAAATTTTACATACTTTATTTCACAAATTTCCAAAAATATTCCCTAAACTAAAAATTTGTCAAGAAATTAACAGTTCTTGTTGAATACTACTTTGCACTCTAGAAATTAATGCTTGAGTGTTCTTTTCATTTATACAGTAAGTCCATGAAATGAAGCTTCATATATAGACCCATTAAAAATAAATTGAATAATATGTGAAATGCTTGAAAACTTCTTTTAGTTTCAAAGTGAATACTAAATAACAAACAATTCTTAGCTTTTCATTGAAATAAAAATAAGCTACAAGTTTGAGTTGATTAATTTATTGTTAAAATACTGTGAATTAATGATCACTTGACAAAATTTGTAAAATTTTATTTACTACAGGAAAAAAATCATTGAGGAAATTGGAAATGTTCTTTTACTGAAGGGGAAATGTGTATAAAATGTCTTCAGGACATCCTGGCATTTTTTTTCTTATCTTTAAATTTTAAAATAAATTAATGGAAAACAATTATATTGTTTTATCAGTATAATTGTCAAATTTCATATACTGATTAGTGGTTCATAAACCAAGAATCACTTAATAAATTAAATTAGAGCTTGGTATCTCTTCATAGCATTAATATTTATATGCAAATTGTTTGATATAGGAATACTTTAATATTGCATTTGAAATCTGTGTTGATTTTTGAATATAACATGCTATCAATTATAACAAAGAGAAAAAATGAAATTTTTCTAAAATTCTGGAAAAAAAAATTTTTTTTTTTTTACAATAGAGATTTGACTTTTAAAGCATGCTTTTAAAATTTCAGGTTTTTTAAATTGAATAAAAATTTTCAAGCTAAACAGATAAAAATATTAATAAGCAATTAACATTTTTTTAAATCTCATATATATATATATATATATATATAGTTAGTATCTTTATTGAATTAAAATAATTTTAGTTTTTTCTGTCTTTGAAATTGATCTAATTTATGTTTAAAAGAGAAATAATTGCTTTATCACTTGACCTGTGTCATTAAGTATTACAGGGTAGAACTAGAAATAGACAATAATTTTAACCTCTACAGAATAACTTAAGCGTATTTGTTTTTAATAGTTTGTGCACTAAATTAAGCCCAGAATAAAAAAAAAATTACTATGCACATTAATAGGATTGATTTAACCTATTTAAAATCTTATAATTGTGATTCGTAACACTCCCTATCTTGACAAATAACTCTGATAATTTGTTTTATGAAAAATGACCAAATTCCCTAAAAAATGCATATGCTGATTGATCTAATTGAAAGTGTTAGTTACTTTTGCTTAAAAATAACTTATTATTCACCAGCAAAAATATTCATTCACAAAAAGTGTGTTTATATTATTATATTTTAACTATTATACAGATTTAATGAATAAACAAGGATTTTACTTTTTCATTAATAAAAGATCAGTAAATTTTTGCATTTTTAAATATTTAGTTTTACAAACCTTTTAGAAATGCTTCTATCATTTGAATACTAATGATATCATACTCATAATTAGAAATGGAAGTCCTCAAATTTCTGAGTGTTCTTAACAATTTAAGGATAATATTTAAATATGCTAAATTAAATTAATAGTTACATCATTGATAATTAAAAACTTATTTACATTCAAAAATGAGGAAAGTTTAATTTGTTAACTTGTTAGTTGGCCAGATACTTATTATTTTGTAGATATAATTCTAGAGTTATAACATGACAACCTTTTAAATTAATTTAGAATATATTTGACCAAACATGGTTCTATAAATAATGAGATAATGATGATTAAATTATTTTAGGCGAAAATTATTTTTACTGAAAAAGAATTGATTTTATGTCAATAGTCCCTTTACATAAACAGTTTTTGAATAATTTTTAAATTTTCTAAGATATTGCTACACACAGATTTGATGTATATCATAACTTACAACACTCGTTTCATGGAAAATTTGTCTGAAAAATCATTTGAACTTATCGGTTCTTTCATAAATAGAATAAATTTAATTTCATTTAAAGTATTTATGGTCAGAAAAATGCAGAATACACACAAGTTATATTGAAATTTTTAAACACACTGGTGTGCAAAACAAAAGCAACAGGTGGTTTTTATTTCATAACTCCACGAGAAATCATCTGAGGGACATGAAATTCAGACATGAGACACATCATTTTGTACTTAAAGGATGACGAAAGCATAGTTGCACAAAAATGAATACAATACATACATTATGGAATCAAACAAAAATAGACTCATAGTATCCCTGCACAAGATCATCTGTCCAAGAGGAAAAATAACAAACAGCTGTTTCTTAGTATGGGATATGCCCTCTCCTTATAGCAATGGTTGCTTCACACCGCCTTCCCATATTCAGCACCAGATTGTTCAGCAGTTCTTGTGGTAAGAGTGCCTGTTCCTCAATCAGCATCTGTTTCAGTTGCTGCGTGTTCCTCGGGGGATGCAATCGTGCCACAATGTGTCTCCCCAAAGCATCCCACACATGTTCTATGGGATTTAAATAAGGGGAGTACGCTGGCCAATCCATTTGGGTAATGTCTTCACTTTTCAGTAGCTGCTGAACAGGATGAGCCTGATGTGACCATGAATTGTCACCCCTTAAAATGAAATCTGCTTCAATGGCACTTCGGAACAGACGTACATGGGGAAGGATTACCACCTGACAACTGCGATCTCCGGTTACAGGACATCAGTCGAAAACTTGGAGCTTAGTCCGGCATAATGCCTCCCCAGACGAGAACTCCAGGACCACCATAACGGTCTCCTTCCATTATGTTACTGGGATGAAACTGTATCCCAACCTCTTTCAAAAATTAATTGGCATTGAGAATCGCTTGTGGCACTGAAATGACTCTCATCTGTGAAGAGGACGCTACTCCATTGATCAGATGTTCAGTTTCTGTGTTCTTTGCACCACTCTAAACAGTGCCGCTGATTGTGAGTTGTCGACGAAATGCAGCATTCAGGACATGGGGCGAATAAGCCTCCTTTGTGAAAGCGTCTGGCCACAGTAAACTGTGACACTTGTCGCCCTGTTGCTGAGCAATGGCGCTTGCTGACTGGTTTCAAGTTTTTTTTTCGCCTGCTGGATGATATAGTGGTTATCCACTGCAGTTGTTTTCCTGGGGCGGCCAACACCAACCTGTCGAACAGCTGTACCTGTGGTTTGGAAGGTTTTCCAAGTCCATGAAACAATCCTTTTATTGATTCTGAACTCTTCAGTTACATTGGTGACACTATGCCCCTTCTTCAGTTTTCCAATCAGTGGTCAAGGTGATTTCTTCTAGCCATATTTCACAGACACACTCAATTGCACTTGAAACGAAAGTCTTTAATTTTTCCTCCATCCTTCCTTTTATTGTAGGCTTGAACTGTGCGCGCCAAGCTCACATGTTTCGAATATGCTTACTTCACCTCTGATGCTTTGCCACTGATATTTGCATACGCATGACATTTCTACTGAATTGCACTAATTGCAAGAACTCCTTTTATGCAATTTCATGGCTATCTGCTTAAAATTTACATTGTAGCATAAGTTGTGTACACCAGTGTATTTCCACAAATAATTAAAATAATATTTTAATTATGGATGTAATCACTCAATAATTATTAAAAATTAAATTTTCTTAACTATAAAATGATAAACTTGTTTCTTACTTACTATCCCATTAATAACATGAAACTTTCCAGTTTCCTCCAAAATATTTTTTATAGTTTATGCCACAATTTTTATATAGAATTTTTTTTTGATAAATCATGATTTATTAAAAAAAAATTGAATTTGCACTTTTTGTAGAAATAAAATGAATTCGACTTAATTTAGTAAATTAGCAACCAACTTTATTACAGCAATATCATACATCCCGATGTGGTGAATTATGAAGGCAACAAATAAAATGCAAACACTGTATTTAACAAATATGCACTTCAAATAATACAATCATGTGCAAAATGTGATTTCCATACGTATTTTATTGTGATGAAAAAAGGACTCAAAACTTTTATTAGTTATTTAAAAGAATACTTAAACATTGAAACTTAAAAAATGAACATTTCTCACAAAATGACAGCAAATTATTTTCAACAGTTTGTAATTTTTGACTTAAGTTAAAAGAAATAATATATTATTATTATTATTATATGAAATACTATGATAAGCTAAAGAAAAATATATTTATCCTCTTAAATTCTATTATTTTTATCCTTTGTGTGAAAAAGAAGAAATGACTTTATTTAAAGGTGTTTAATATCAATGAAAGAATAAATTTTCACCGTATTTGTTATGATCAAAATTAGAATGAGATCATTTTCATGATATAACTTAATCAATAAGACATTGAACAAGTGAATTTTAAATGTGTTTTAGTTCCTAAGAAATCAACACAAAACAGGAATAATGATTTATACAGAACTGATGATGAAGACTTATTATAAGAAAACTCAAAAATGATGTATGATCTCTAAAAATATCAGAGATTAAAAATATTTTCAGGAAAATTTAAAAGTATTTTGTTTTTGTAAGCGCTCGATCAGCATGAGTTGGATCAGTTAACTTATTCCAATCGGTTTGCCCAACAACAAAACCAATAGCTCTTAATCGATCTTGTTCCTTCCTTTCTTCAAGATCTGCCCAACGTACCTAATGAAAGAAAGAAAAATTTAATTTATTACACATGTAAGAGATAATTATTATAACCAATAACTAGCTGAAATTTCATTAATTGGAATTTTAGCAGCAATTTAAAATTGCTGCTAAAATTCAAGTTAATAACAAAATTATTTTAATATAAAAATAATAAATGTTTAATATTGAAATTTAAAAATTAGCCTTTAACAGTCTTTATCTCGATTTCAAAAATAGCTTCCCCTCGAATTTCAGGATTAGATTTTTTGCAGGGTGTGTTATCTAATATGGTAGCCTTAAAAGCATTGATTTGCAGAAAATTTATAAAATACTTAAATAATCTAATTTTTAATATCCCTATTTTTTTATTTTTATCTAAAAAATCTACAATTTTATTAAAAATGGTTAATTTTTACAATAATCTAAAACATAGTCATTATTTTTTATAAATTTTAATTTAAGCTGAACTAATAATGAAAATTATTAATATATATTAAAACAGAAGTAAAAAATTTTAGCAGTAGGGTTATATAGATAAGAGAAGAATATTAGATCTACAATATTTAATATCACTGAAAAATCAAACTATAGTCATAAAAGTAACATATGGTAATATACAATCATTAAATAAAAAAATTTAGATAATAGTTGCACTTATGCTTTAAATAAGCATTTAAAATGTAACTATTTAGTTAATTATCAAGGTTGCAGCCTATATATTATGGGTGATTTGATCAGGAACTAAAAAACTCAATTCTATATGTATATCATCTATGTTATCTATTTACATTCTCTAACCACTTTAAGACTACAAACTAGAATTTCAGAAATTTCTTAGTCTCCTGGATTAGTTTTTTAATGTTGATTCGATGTGGCCACAAGCTAAGTATGCCTAAGAAAAAGCATATTCCAGTACACCCAAAAGAAATTCTATTTTGCAGTTGTTATATCTAAAGTACATTGTAAATTATTACAAAATCTTTTTCTGAGCAATCAATTTGCCTTATTCTCAGATGACAAAAATATTTATATTCTGCAATAAGCAAACATTAATTCAATGTGTTGAAAAGAAGTAAACTAACTAATTTATAATTTAATTAAAAAATAAATTACATAAACTGTTTATTTTAGAATTATTAAGAACACATTTTGATAGATAAAATAAACTATTCAATAATTAACTTTTGTGTGATGTCAAACTGATATTATTTATTAATTTTTGGTACTGCTCATATTTTTCCTATTCTGACTAAGCAATTTGATCACACAAAGGAATATAAGAGCAGAGTAATTTTGAAGTTAATTATTTCAAAATAAAAAGCAAAACATGTAATGCATAATTTAAAAAATATATATAGCATATATTCATAATGGTTATCAAAATTATGTTTTCTTACATATTTTTTAAAAAGAACTTGAGCGTTTGTTTTCATAAGTGGTCACAATTAAGTATTAAACATATTCAGAAACAGGAGAATAAGAATTGGAAAGTATTTTATTCATTATAAATTGTATTTAGTGGTTAAAAATTACATGTAAGACTAACAATAAAAAATTCATGATGTCATGATTGTTGATGATCTTAGAATAAATAATTTATTTTCTCTTGATTTAGATAACATCACTTTTATAGCATAGAAATATTGGAAAATAATAGAGAATGAACACAATCAAAAGTAACACTAAATCAGAAAAAGTATTTACAAAAAATACAAGAATTAGCAGAATCAATTAAGATGAAAAATATAAGATATGCTTAGAAAAATTAAAAAAAAAAAATTTATTTAATTTCTATAAGAAATAATCCTTATTTTGCCCTTCTATAATATTTAGTAAAATTCTACATACTCTCTTTTTTCCAGGTTCACATTTTCTTTCCTCATAATCATCAGGGAGTTGGAGGTAATCTTCCATTGACGAATGTTTCTTTTTACCTAATCTCAAGCCATCAAGTTGATCTAATAACAGAAATCCAAATTTAAAAATCGAATTATAATAATCTTATTTAAAAACATGTTCTTTTCATTTCATAATTTTCCGATATTACAAAGGAAAGAGATGATATATAAAAGATGTTTGATAATTTTAGAAAAATCTGACAAAAAATAAATAAATTATGATTGATGTAGAATAATCCATAATGCTTTAATACACCAAAATAAATCTAAGATTGCAATACTATTATAGGTAAAGCTGCAAGAACAGAGTTTGCATTTAATTTTAAATTTTATCAGTTAACTTGACTCATTAGTGAGAAAACTATTTTATTCACCTAAAAAAAGCAAATTAACAGTGAAATATTTGTTGGCAGAATTCTACATATGCATTATGTAGCATTAATGTTAATCATGTCACATATACTTTAAATTACATACAGTACTTATTATATTATTTTTTTTAAAAAAAGAGAGGGTTAACTAATTCTTTTAATGCATCTCTATTCTACATTACATATGAAATGCATTTCACATTCTATGTAACTCACAGAAATAACCAATTAGTACATATTACTAGAACAAAATAATAGGGCATAAAACTTATGAAATATTTTTATCAGCATATGAAATATACATTTCTAAATGTTTAAAATATTTCGATCCATTTGGTTTAGTGAATTTTAAAATTCTGAAATTATTAAAGTTTACATTAATTAATAACTTCTATAATTTGATAAAAAAAAAAGCATAATTTTTCCAAATAGAAATTCAAATCACTTTACATAGTAGGATATTTCCAGAGATTGTAAAGAATCTAAAATAATTACCATGTTAAAAGCATAAAAAGCCATTTATATAATTAAAAAATATTTTACTTAAAAACACTATTAAAAGTGTAAGTAAGATATTTAATGACTGTTAAAAATGTTTTACTTTTATTCAATTAAGGTGTTAACTAAATCAATAAAAAAAGTATAATTTTCGGAATTTAGAACAATTATTAACAAAGCTAAATTTTGATTTTTGTATTTCATCTTTAATACTATTCAAAAATAGATTCTTTTGGAATAATATTACACTTTTAATAGTATGTATGTTATTTCTGGCATATGTACAGTTTTATAATTTTATTAGCCTTATACATTGATTTATTCATGCTTTTA
Source organism: Latrodectus geometricus (assembly GCA_026290005.1). Classification (NCBI taxonomy): domain Eukaryota; kingdom Metazoa; phylum Arthropoda; class Arachnida; order Araneae; family Theridiidae; genus Latrodectus; species Latrodectus geometricus. The sequence goes on from JAPDSC010136462.1 coordinate 158,954, forward strand.
AAGGAATAAAATATATTTACATATAATGCTTCATATATCATGTTAGAATAAATTCTTTAATAATATAAGTTTGGGAAAACTTCAACAAAATGTAATTTTATAAATACCAAGTTTTGCCTCTGTAGCTTCTAATTTTTCCCATCTGCTAGGAACATGATCCTACATTGAAAAAAATTATCTGAGAATTTAATTGCAAGCTTCAAAAAATAAATAAAGATTTATTTTTTAAAAGTATGTAACACAAACAACTGAAATATACCATTGCAGAATTTGACTCTATTTCCCCATCAGAATTATCTTTGTCTTTAACTTCTGTTTCTTCATTACCTTCAACTTCCATTTCAACCTAAAAAAATGAATACTGATTGATAAGCATATTCTAGTTTAAAAATTAACAAATTTCTAATAAATTTTATTCTGAGCAAAAATAACTTCATTTCAGTTAAAATATAAAAATGGTAATTTCCTTTAAACATTCAAATCAATCAGATTTTTTGATTAAAACATTTAATACACTTGTAAATAATACAAATATCATATTGAAGAATTTATTTGGCTTAGTAGTAGAATAGCATTCTAAACCATAAACACTCCCATGTTTGATCTCAGATAATGTTTCACTGTAAAAGATGAATTTCAGTATATTTGTATGCCAGTATATGTGGTTCAGAGTTTTCAATTTTTTCTTTACTATATATTATCACCACTGTTAAGTCAAAAATCCTCTCAAAAGGCAAAATGTAATAGATGTTCAAATATTTTATAACCTAAATCTGTTAGGCTGTCTACAATAAAGGGTCAAACATTAAATTTAAAATGTAATCTCTGATCGTAACTAACAAGGCATTCAATACAACTTTAGTATTTTAAATACTGTAATATGACTAGCAAGGCTAAGTTTGAAAAAATGCTAAATGAATTTTATAATTTATAAATATACATAAGCATAGATAAATAGTGAAAGAGATAATCCCATTTGGTATTAAAGGAAATGTTAAGTTGGTTTCCTTCACATTTTAAAATTATAAATAATATCAGACTATATATTTGTAAAATAAATCACCTCTGTAATAGTGACATCCTGTAAAAGGGAACGAACATCAATACCCATAAAATGACGAGGCTTTCTTTCCCAATTATTTAGAATCTGAAAGAATAAATTAAAATGTAAAGAATAATTTAGTATAATTTAAATAATGGTGGCAATTTACAAAAAATACAAGTAAAGATTTCTCAAGGTCACAGGATATTAAAATATTGTAACTGAGATGGTTGGAAATATTTAGATTAAGATTTGTGACTTCCATCAACAAATTACTATTAGGAGTTTAATTTTTAATTCAAAATTTTAACTCAACAAATTATTTTCTTTATTTCTAACTTTATTTTCTTTATTTCAAAAAAAAAAAAAAAAAAAAATTTAAATACAGTTCATATACAGAAAATTAAAGATACTTTATGAAGAGAATGGATCTATGAAAATTGTAATAGAAATCAGTATAATATAGAATAGAAAAGTTCTTAGAATAAAATCTAAAAGCTGTTCCAAGTTAACAAAAATTTTATAAGCAAAATTTTAATTTCATTCATTAATGCTTATAGGTCTTGGAAATCACTTCCCGAGGGAAGATCATCCGAGCGAATAGATTTAGAATAAGGAGCTGGGTGGGGAGAGGAGAGGTAGCTTGTGCATATGATACACCAGGTCGGATTTAATTAGAAATTGTTTTTTTAAAAACATCATAGCTGCGCTTTCAGGTTTGGAAAATGCCCGGCATCCCTTGTAATTGGCTGGGTGTTTACCCTCAAAGTTACAACATTTAGGATGCTCAACTTTACCTGTAGGACAGTATCTGGTGTTATGGGCGCCTGCACACTTAACGCATCGGGGCCTCATATGGCACATTTCCATGGTGTTCAGCTGTTTGAATGAAGACTTTTAAACTGAGGCTTGCTTTCTTGACATCGAACTCGAAACCAAGAGCATTTTAAGATTTTTCAATAAATTTAACATATCTCACAAGCATTGGAGGAATTTTTTCCTCAGAGGGGGAGGGGCTAGCTTTAGCAACTTAGTTAAACTCTGGATCCCGATTGGTCGAGAGCTTCTCTAAGGTATTTTGCATTTCTATATCTAAATTTTGAACCTTTACTGGGCTAATTTTAGCTGTTTTATTAGGCTTGAAAAAATCATCGGGTTGAATTTTTTTTTTAGCTCTCTTAAGGATCGGTTTTCTAATAGAATTAGCAATCTGAGAAGCTAGTTTAAAAAATTCACTATTAACAACAGGGGAAGTCAGTTCATTTACAGTAAAGTCAACTGTACTCGAAGTCTTTTGAGTTTCTCTGAAAAGCAGGAGAGTTTGCGGGTTCATCTTTGTGAATTCATAAAAACAAATCTTAATTTCCTCCTTAGATGGAATATCAGTTCAAAATCATATAATGCCAGAAGTCCTTGGATAAAAACCGAACGTTTTCTGGAAACAGAGTTAAATCCATAATTGCGAGCACTGAAAAGTGCTTTTTTTCCTCAAAGGGATAAAGATGGAAGACTCAGTCAGTGCGGAGCTTGTTAGAACACTGTGCAGTGGCTAAACCCTGAATGTCTTTTATAAGCTTTAACAACAAATTCTGCAGCATTTGAAAATCCAATTTCATGATTTACTGAATTAAATATCAAATTAATTATTAGATTCTTTTTTACAAAAATTATCTGGCTATATACTAAACTCCTTAAACATTTAAGTTATATAATATAATGTATATTTAAAGAACCATATTTTTCTGTATATATTCCACAGTGGTGTATTATCCGCACGACCTTCCCCCCCCCCCAAGTAAAAGGGTCGCATAATCCATCGCAATTTTTAAGCAGTGAATCTGATAATATGGGTGTCACATAAAAAATACACAGTATGATTAAAAATAATCACAAATATAGTAAATTGTACTGAAAAAAAAGCACTTATTATGAAAAAGATCTCTCTGGATCCACCTCATCGTAAAGTGCAATAAACTTGAGATGTAAGCACAAGATCGATCAAGAAGGATTACAAACTGCGTATTTCATACATTTTTGTTTTATACTGTACATGGTTTGTTTTCACTTCCCATTAACATACTTGTCACCATTTTTCTTATTTGCTTTCGCTATAACTTTTCATTTAAAATCTACTGAGTGACTTAAAGTTTTTGCCATATGATGATAAACAAATTTTAATATTTTCAAAATGAAACAACTCACATCAAGACAAATTACGAAATGACATTAGCAACATGAAACTGTAATATCTTTATGAGAAACCGAATTCATTTTTGATGGACTAAGTTGATTATAGCGTAAATAACTCAAGTGCACCTTGGTACCACTTTTTATTTACTTTATGAAATATAATTACATATTTCTTTCAAAACTTATCTGCAGCGGTGTATAATCTGCAGAACAAAATTCAGAGCTTTTTTAACACATAATCTGCGGATTATACACAGGAAAATATGGAAAATAAATTTTGTAATTGATTGAGTAATGCAGAAGCAAATTTATAAACCAAAAATGTTAACATAAGAAAAAGAAAGCAAATTTTAAAACATACAAAAGAACATTTATTTATTGTCCAAAAATGATTCAAAATATTTAAGACATTCAAATAAGAATACCAAAGATAAGAATATAATAAGAATATCAAAATAGGAAAAATAAAGACTTACTTTTGTAATGTCTTCTAATGTTCTATTGTGAATATTTCTTTTATGACAGATTATAGGATCATTGCAATCCATTTCAGCAATATAAACCTAAAAAAAATTGTAATTGACTGAAATTCAGCAAAGTTTTAAAATAAAATATTAGATGTCTCTTAAATAATTATTCAGCAGGGGAAAGTATGAATGGGGACGGGGACTGAAGAGTTAAGCTTAAAAATCATTCATTATATTTACTTCATAATTATCTTAACCCTTATCTTCTATAGTTTCATTACATCATAACTTTGATATATATATATATATATATATATATATATATATATATATATATATATATATATAAAAGAGAATATGTGACTTAAACTGAAAATGTATTATTTAAAGTTTCCTATTATAACTGCTTGGTATGGTTTTCAAAATTGTGTCCTCTTCATATATATTTTGCTTGCATATAATACACTATTGCATATAAAAAGATTTCCATTAAAAATTTAGCATCACTTAGTAGTTGATGAAAATATCTGATCCTGGGAACAAAATTTTATTACATAATCTCTTGACACAATAACACACACAAAACATTTGAATAATTCTTTTTCTTTCTACAAAAAATTCTTTTTGTGAAAATCCTATTCATAGAGGGGAGAAAAAATTTTACTTCATGGTAAAATGAAGGTGTTAAATGAAACAATTATACAGAAAACAGTGCATTGTCTGAATGACAACCTTAAGTCTTTATATTCTTTAGGAAATTAAATATTTCATTAAAATCATGCAGTATGTTTATATGGACAAAAATGATTAGAAACACATATTTCTCACAAATGACAAACTTTATTAGCATTCTAAGACAACAATAAATTCTGAACATGTTTAGGCATATTATTCTATATTTAATCTTAGCTTTTTGTAATGGTTTTCCTTTCGAAGAGATTCTTAATTAGCCTCATACTCAAAACATTAATATGATTGAAAGACTGTCAGAAAAAAATAAGTTCAAATATTCTTCTATTGATTCCAATAAAAAATAAAACTAGTCAATCAAAAATAGATTCATTTAACACTATTTTAGATTAAAACAAATGCAAGCCAAAAAAATTCTGAGCAAGTTGTCAGATTTTTCATTGGTTATTGCATTAGAAAACATCTGTTGGTGTTTTAACAAATATATTAATGCAGTTATTGTTTCGATAAATAGATGTGATATTTTTACTGTGAACATATTTGAACATTAAAATGTTTCCATTTGATCAAAATATTGGAAGTTTTTGGAAATTCCTGTTAAGCATATTCTGATTTTTTTTTTTTTTTTTTAATCCATGGGCCTTTTAAAACAAGCCTTTAATATGAGAAACGAATAAGAAGAGCTCTATGCCTTTGGTATATAAATCCATCATTAAACGTCTTTTCCTAATAATTACATCAATAAATTCTAACCATATATAAACAAAAATTAAATGTCTTAAAAAGTAAAAAAAAAAAAAAAAAAAAACAGACTTTCTCATGATTTCTAAGTTTCTACTTTTTAACAGTTAATAAAAAAAATAATTTAAGCATAAACTTCTCTGCAATGTCCTGTACATATTTTATTGCATTTTTGAAACTTTTATTGATCCAAAATGAATGAAAATAAACAAATATATATTGTAATTATTTTAGTTTAGTGATTTATGGTTGGTACTACCATGAAAAATATTTCTACACAACAATCAGCTGAAATCCTTAACCCTTTAAGCAGTTTGCCCATACAGCGTACGCGCTACCCGAAATTCGTCTCATCCGGTTTGCCTGTACGCCATACGGGCATCGATATTTTCTCCTTTCCTGGTATTCCCTCTGTGCACGTACAATTTGATGACACTTCTGATGTTCTACAATTTTATGAAACATTCATCGATTTTTCACTCATGAGTAAAATTGTGGAAGAGACAAATAAATATGCCACTCTTTATTGCATGCAGAATGTACTTGAAAAAAGCAAATATTTAGGGGTTTTGTGTCCAAGTTTGTAAAATAAAAAATATTGTAAAAAAGCATTAAAAGTGAAAAAAAAATATATAAATTCTTAAGATTCTTATTCTATTGAGTATGGTACTTAATTATATGCAAAAAAAAAAAAAAAAAAAAAAAAAAAAAAAAAAAGCCTTTTTTGGAAGCCTTTCACGTAAAATGATTGACAGCTTAAAGGGTTATTTAGACAAAGTTATGTCTTTATAAGTCATTAAAAAATACCTATCATCACATATAAGCAATGAAAATGTATACTTAAGATAACTTTAAACAAACTTAACTTACTTGAAAGCCACGCTGTTTTGCATAGCTCCAATACTGTTCATATTGCTTTGATTTTTCATGAACAGCATCTACAATGATAAAAGGAAAGAAACGATCATCAATTGTTTTCTTAAATGACTTGAATAGACTGGCACGATAAGATTCTTCCATCTCTGATTCATATTCAAATTTGAATTCCTAGGAAAAAAATAAATTTACGTTTAAAAAAATACACGTTTTAAATACGTTTTAAAAAATACACAAAATGTTTTCCAATCAATCCCAATTGGGAATGAAAATTTATAAAAACAATGTATAGATTAGAATAAATAAATTCAATGATTAAATACACTTTGAACACTGCATGAGTTTAGATATTTTGTTCCAAGTGAAACTCAAAATTTTTTCCATATTTCAATTTTACAAAACAAATTAAAAATTAATTTGTTTTATTACATAAGAATCAATGCTCTATACTCTTAGAGTTCAAAATTATAGGATGAGTGATAAATAATATATATATATATATATTATTACTGATTATATATATATGATTGAAAAAAATTAGATATTTAATGTAAAATATATCTAAATATAGAACAGGAAATAATACTTTTCGAGTCACGCGTTTCCCAGTATCAGGATCAGTATCTGTTACTTCTGCTTCCACCATGAAATAATCATCAAGTGATAAAATACGGGGAGCAGATCCACCATTGGCTATTTCTTTGTCCTATTTAAATTTAAGAAAAAAATATTCATTTGAAAACTTTTAAATAAACTGAATAATTTAAATTCACTGAATTTTATAACATGAATATAAAATGATATAATAAATACAGACATTGCATGAAGCAAATAAGAAATCAACTTATGATAAAATAGATAAAATTTTATAAAATATATGTACATACAAATTTTAAATGCAATACAATCATACAAAACTTATGATGTAAAATTTGAATAGAATAAAGATATATTTCCCATAAAAAAAGTTTTTATGAACAAATGTTTTCAAGAGCATATGTATATCTATACAAAAACAGAGATGTATATAAACTAGGTAACAATCATGCAGCAGAATGAGAGAAGAATCCCAGGAAGGCCTTGGCTCACAAAAAAAATATTGAGCCAAAAAAATACAAAATTTTATCATTTTTTTTCAAATATAAAATAAAATTATGATAAATTTAAGATTATCAATAGTTAAATTCATAATTATCAATATCAGCATTTATGTAAAATTAGTTGTGAGATTTCCAAAATATTATTCATTTTATAGAAAGACAAGTTTGCAGGCAAATTGCAGTAAAATGGACAAATGGGTATATTAAGTATACTTTTCAGATGAGTTTTCATTTACTTTTTATAATAAGCATTTTACTAAATTTCTAAAACAAATATAATTAGTCTAATTTTCATAAGGTTTACCTTTATTAATTTGGCAACATATGTCTTTCCTGATCCTGGAAGTCCTCTCAAAATAATTACCAACTGTTTTGGTCGAGACGTTCTTTTTGGAGGATTGAGTATATCTTCTATCAAAGTAATTTCTGAAGAAGGCTCATTGTTAAATGAATCATTTTGTGACTTAAATTGTGCTTCTGTTTTTACTTCAGTACTTCAAAAATAGAGAGTAACATTAGAATACTACTCATTATAAATATAAACAGATAATCAAAAGTTAGTATTTAAATCTCATCAGAATAATCCACATTAGTTTCAAAGTTTTTAAAAAACAGTCAGAAAAGTTATTTTAGATTGAAATCAACAAAAGAAAAGATTTGCAATATTAATTTAAGAAATAAAAATAATGTATGTATCTATGACATTTAACATATGAGAGCAAAATTTATTTGCAATAACAGCAATAGTAAATGCAAAAAGTATTTTGAAAACCATAAAAACAATTACATAATGTATGTACATAATGTAATCTTTATTTTTCTACTGATTTATTGCTTTACAAATAATATTTAATTTTAATATATATTTAAAAACATTTTTACATGCTTTTCAAATTATATATAAGAATTAAT
>JAPDSC010136462.1:176971-193392 GCA_026290005.1 Latrodectus geometricus
TCTAGTGGTGAAAGATAAATATTAAGTGGAAATTTTGTAGGATTTGATCGAATTATTCAGAATAATCTAGAATATATGAATTATTTAAAATGTATAACACTATTGGAATCCTAGATAAACTTTACTGAGTGAAGGTTTCCAATTATTCATTTCTTACCAAATAATTTTTCACATAAGAATAATTTTTTCAGAGTTCTAAAAATGTTAAAAGTCTAGTATAATTTTCATGGTAGCTCTTGTTACAGACTGTATTTTATGAGTCGATGCAATCAATTTAATATTCTTACATAAGAGTAACATTTCATACAACAAATTTGTTAACTTTTCCTACTCAGATATCCCAACAAAACAAACTTGTTTCATATAAGACTAAAATCTGTCAGATAAAATTGCTAAATTAATTTTCGAATTGTAAGTAGCAATTAAGTTTACAAATTTAATTTTTAAGAAGATGGCAATACAAAGCAAGATATCACTTGCTGTCAAATTTTATGACTGCTCTTTCTCTCTTTGGAAACTGAAAAAAAAAAATCATTCTAATGATCACTATACAGTTTACTTCCAACACATTCTTGTTTATTATAAATAATAATAAGTTCATAAGTTATTGTTTCATTACATTTTCATTCATATAGTATTGACTTTATACTTTTGGTCTAAAATTATAGCTTAAGCCTATACCAGAAGAAACAAAAACATTAGAACGAATGCACAGATACACTTTGCTCTTTCGAAGATAATTTTTTTCAATAATGAACTATAATTTTTTTTAATATTTTTGTTTGTGTATTTAAGAAATATATAAAAATTTTTCCACAATCCAACAGTTTTAAACAGAAGAACAATAAAATATATTTTGCATTACCAAATTTATAACAATATTATCTGCATATACATAACTACACTTTATGATGCTATTTTACAGTACATATTTGATTAAATATAAAACAAAAAATAATTAGAGTACTTGAAAAATACATATAATCTTTCTTTTTGCAATAATTTAATTTATTTAACTTGTAGATAGTGAAAACTAGTTATGAACCATTGTTTGCACATCTTTTTAATAAAATTTTTCAAACAAAGAAATAATGCTTTCAATCTAATTACCTTGATTTATTCTAATAAGTTACATAAAATTTTAGCAATTTTTAAAATAAAAATGACATTTTTAGATCTGGTAATATTTAACTTTGCATAGTTAAGATATTTCATATAGTTAAATTATTTTGCCATATAAATGTAATTGATTCTGCAACACAAAATAATTTATAAAAGTTCAAATAAACCATCTTTAAACTAATTTTTTGTAATTACTTGAATTTTTTTTAAAAAGATTTGAATGGAAATAATGAATTATAAACATTTTTATCCCTCAGAATAGGCAGTGTTTATTAATATGCATTAGTATGCAATATGTTTCACAATTATCTTTATTTTTACTAATTACAGAGATATAAATGGTTTCACTTGCTAGTTAGTATTGGTTTAATTGGTATACTTAAATATTTTATTCAGTGAAAATTTACTACAATAAATGTAATTATTTTCACTTACATATACTATCTAATGTCACAAATTAAATGCAAAGATGACAATTGCTTTAAGATCAGATTACATAAAATAAAATTTCATATTAAGAACGTGACTTTTGCATTTCACATTACCATAATTATCCTGCTATTGTATGTATGCATATATAAAAATGTGACCATACATATAGGAAATGTGAAATAGTTCATAAAGTAGAAAAATTGTTTAAGCATAATTGCACAAAATGAAGTCATATTCAATCTTAGTCATAATATTGAGTAAGTTGAGTTATTTTATTTATAGAGATCTGTTGTGTTCTTATAAGTTTTCAAATGTTAAAATATCCAATATGCAGAGTTAAATACGCAGTAAAGTTAAAGATAAATATCAAGAAAAATATCACAATAACGAGACTTAAAACAATCCACAGATCTACATCATATCATAAGATTTGAATTTGATTAAACAAAAAAGAAATATATTGGATGCTAAAATGGCAAGGAATGCCATAAAATAAATAACTGAGAATCAATTTCAAAAAACGAAATAATAATGGATGTCAAAGATAAGGGTATATATGTATCACTATGGAAAATAATGGCTGGTATATCTAATAAACCAGTGGTTGCCAAACTAGTGGTCATCAAGAAAATTTCGCTGATAACAGGAAATGAGTGGAATATTTTTACTCATTATTTTTATATTTTGTAATTCAATTCATAACAATAGGTGAAAGGTTATAAAAATGCTACTTCGTGGAATAAATCCAAGATAAAAAGTCATATTGTTGTTTCAGCTAAATGTTTTTCTGTTGCCTCACACTCTTTTAATGTTACACTTCTCTGTATGCTGCATATGTATATCAGTTGAAACATTTAAAAATGGGCTTACAGAAGTATTGGATTCAATATAAATTATATTCAACATATCAGTTTGGTTACAAGGAAGTTTTCATGCATTTTCCTTTTCATATTGGTGTTCTTTTAAAACAGGTATGATTTTAAATCTTAACCATAGGCATATTTTATTTATTTGATATTTATTAGGATAAAACTAGCTTGACTTTTTTAAACTTCTCTTTTATTCTAGATTAAAAAAAATTAAGAATAAAAAGCAAAAGAATCGTTCGCATTCGTTTAGTAATTCAAAAAGTACTGAGAGTGATAATAAATTTATAGTATTTCACCAAACCATAAACTGGTCTAGAAAAAAAGGAAATGAAGAAAAAAAATTTGAAATGAAGGGAGGGGGAGAAAAAGAAATGCCAAGAAAATATCATTCCTACTAAATAAAATATGGATTCATTGCAGAACCGGACGGTAAGCTGGATGCATGGACTCTCTATGTTGTATGTTCTGAAAGCTTATATAATGATGAATTAAAACTTTCAAGATTTGAAAGACACTTGACTTCAAAACACTCAGATTAAGTAGGGGGGGGACATTAGAATATTTTCAAAGAAGGCATGGAAATATGCAAAAGCAAGTTACTGTTTTAAGAAAAATGGAAGATAAACTATTACTAAGAGCTCCCTATCTCATGGCAAATCAAATCGCGAAATGCAAAAAGCCATACACAATTAGATAATAATTAGTTAAGCCTTGCATGCTAAAAGCTTGAGAACAGATTTTGAGAATGCAGGTGATTCAGAAACTGAAAGTTACTTCTATGTCTGCTAATACTATCAAACACAGAATCGAAGATTTGCCCAAAAACATTGAAAATCAGATAATAAAAATAATGGAAAATTCATCAACTGACATTAACAAAGCACTCTTTTGTTTTGTAAGGTTTCAGTATGAAAGAGAGTTATATGAAGAACTACTTTGTTTGCTCAATTTGTCAGAACAAGAAGCTCTGAAATGTTTGAACATCTTGATAGTTACTTCTGTGAACATGAAATTGACAGGAAAAATGTATTTTGAGGGTGCATGGTATCACAATTATCACTGGACATCTTTCAGGAATTGTTGCAAAGGTGAAGAATGTCAGTCACCAAGACATTTTGTCAACACACTGCATTATACATCGAGAACAATTTGCAGTTAAAAAATGTCCCCAGAACTACACAAAGTATCAAATAACATTGAAATTATAAAGGAAAGTTGATACAAAGAACTTAATTCTTGAATATTTTAGGCACTTTGTGAAGAAATAGGTTTTGAGTATGCTGAGGTGTAATGACTGATGAGGGCAAAATACTGACCTGTCTATTTGTCTTGTGGGAAGAATTGTATAATTTTTCCAGGAACAAAATATTCCGAAATAGTAAAAATTTTGTGAAATAACAAACGGCTAGTAAAGCATACATACCAGGCAGATATTTTTCCCCCCATTAAATGAGCAAAACTTATCCTTGCAAGGACAATTTAAGGATGTGCTCACACTACAAAGTAAAATGGATGAGTTTAAAAAGAAAATATTACTGTGACAAACACGATTTGTAGAAGATGATCTGCAAGTATTTCTAATTTGGATTAATACATGAAGGAAAACAAAGTTAACCAGCAAGTAGTAACCTTAGTTTTTAAGCACATGGAATCACATATATATTCTTTTGATTGTTATTGCCCAAAGAATCGTGGTAATATGTGGAAAATATATCCATTTGCACAAAAATTCAGGTTAATGATTTAAGCATACATCTAAAAGAAAGCCTCATCAACTTATAGTCCAACGAAACTCTCAAATTTAAATTTCATTCATCCTTACCAAGAACTCAGCTTTTGGATTTCCATAAAAAGTTAATACTTTTTTTTAATGAACAGGGAAAGCAAATTTTAATTCTCTCCAACTTACTTAAATGAAAAGGCCTTAACCATCACAGCAGTCAAATCATGGTTACCAATTTCAGTTTGAAATAAATGCAGTTCCATGTCTTGCAGTACCAACATTGGATCCAAATACCTATAATCTTATTTCAAGAGAGTAGGAACATCCATGACACTAGGAATGTAGAATATTGAAAGTTTGATATACTTAAACTATTTTTTAATAATTTTGTTTTTACAATATTTGTTTATTTTATTATTTTTCATAATTTAGTTACAATAAATAGTTTCATTTTATTAGCTAGATATATTTTATGTGTTTTCATATCACAATTTTTTTTATCAATATATTTAATACTTAAAGAATCCTATTAATAGTTTGCAGGATTTCAATTATGAATTTAATGGTGCATAAGATCAAAGCTTTTGGTGACTACTGCTATAAGCAATCCACATATCAAGAGAATTTAGCAGCAGAAACAATTTCTTTTAGCAATCAGATGAAAGATCTCAAGCAATACAAAATAATTTATCAGGATGCTGTACATGCAGGCAAGTGGTGTGTATTCATTTCACTAACTTCTGAGCAAAACCACAAGAAATCAAAAACAGGTGTTGAAGATTGAGTGAAAAATTTTAGGAATTGGTCACTATTCACTCATGGGTCCTGTTCAGTTTGAAATGTGATATTACATTTTCATATGAGAAAGATGCACTTGATTCATTCCAGAAAGATCAAAGTAGTGGGTTCATAACATGGATTAAATCCAACATTATTTGACATACAGAAATGAATAACATCATTTCTAATATCATATTCTGAATAACAATCAGAATATCAGTTTGAATGCCTAAAATTATGGGGATGATATTCCCTATACTCTATTTCATGACCACATGCATAAACTAAGCAGCAGCCATTGGGGAATTCTTTCTTTTAATGCTTGATAATGGATACATTTATACAGGTCTTGCATAGAGGAAGTTTGAATCTGAAACAGTACAGCATATATAGAATGGCAAGCAAGTTCTCCAAACCTAAATTTGTACATCTTTAGCAACAGAGAACAGTATTTCTCAAAATTTCCTTAACCTTGTAGCATCTATAAAAAAATTGGTAACAATTTTAGCTATTTGGAAAGATACACATAATATTAAAAATGTTGAACCATTTTTAAACAATATTTTTTATGGTTTATATATAAACAAATTGTTATTCTGAAACATCTTGTTATTTCTCTATTATCTAAAAAATTAAAGCAACAAAATTTTTTGCTTATTTTTTTTCAGCATTGTTCTGTTACACATAAACTCTTTATTCTACGCTTATCATTCATTTTGCAATGGTTTTTCCCCCATCTTCTTTGTTAGCCTACTTTGAATGATCTATCTATGTAAGCATGTAAAAACATCAAAACAGGGACTTTTTTTGTAATTTTTCAACAAAAATTCAATTTTGAATAGTAACAATTAATCTTTCCTTCAAAGAAAAGTGAATAATATGATACTGAAAGGAATAATAAATATAAAAAATTATGTTTATAAATATACCATCTTCTTGCAACAGGGAAAATAAAAATGCAGCTCTATACCCCCTCTTTGAAAAGAAAGAAAGAAAAACTAAGCAACATTTAATGTTAGAAAACTGCACGAAATTTCAAAACAAACTGAAGGAAAGTTTAGAAAAGACAATTTTTTTTTTACCATTAAATAAATGGAATCATATAATTACAAGAATGGCAGTTGATATGGTTGGTTTAGTTTTGTAGCATAGGGTCCCCCCCCCAAAAAAAAAGAAAAGCTGCACTAACAGTTGAAGTAGATTCTAAAATTTATTCTTAAAAAGTGAATGTTTTGATGGAGAAGTATGGAAATATCACTGATAAGAATAAATTCTATAAGGACAAGATACAAGAAAATTTATAAGAGAAATTTTTAGAAAAAGTATAAGAATTCAAAAAGAAAAACAATTGCATAAAAAGACTTTCATGAACTGCTTTTCCAAAATACTGGAGAATTGGAATATTAAAAAAGATTTAAGGAAATTTATGCAAATATTAGGTTGGGGAAAAAGAAATCCATTATTTTCACAAGAACTTTATGTAACTTCTTTTGGATTCACTTTGTAAAAAGGTTTAAAACAGTTTTCAAGTAGATTTTTATGCCTTGCGCGTTACTACTGCTGACATGCGGTCAACTTAGACCATTTTTGATATTTTACAGACATTTTCGACGATGCTGCATCCACATGCGAGGTGCATCTCTAACATAAAAAATACCCGAACGGAATCGATGAAACAAAAATTGTACGTAACTGGTTGTTACAGTCTTATATAGGATGATAAACACCTTTCACAATCTCAGCCACCCGGCTATCTTTTTCACCGTTACAAGAGAAAGACGAAAATGTATCGAATTTTCTGTTTGTTGTCTTCCATTTTTAAAACCTTGTACTTGTAACTGAATTAATCAAACAAAAAAAAAACAACCACACGAGAATATTTTAGTGTCAAATGTCACCTTTCCAATGAGCATAAATCTGAAATTGTTTGATAGATACCTCACAAGATATCGATGACTACAAACGTCTACCGAAAAAATAATGGATTACTTTTTCCCCAACCTAATATATATATAATATTTATAAGGAATACAAATCAAGAATTCTCATATATAGAAAATAAATTAGCAATTTGACAGGCAATGAAGAAAGGCTTTTACATTGATGAAGATAAAACTTGATTAACTTGAAGGATGAGGAGTACTATAAGGCACCAAACTCAACTTACAGATAAGAACTGATGAAAGTAAAATAGAAGCACTAAACATTGAATAACTTAACATCCTATCACAAAGTCAAACAATAGATTTGCTAGTTCATACACAATTGCCATTGACCAATTCAAAAATAAAGACAATTTTTCGAGTGGAATTTGTAAATTTATTTGATGTCTGATTACAGAGAATATGCCCAAATTGGAATGAAATTCACAAATAGGTTGATCAACTATATTAATCTTGTTATAGGATGTGTTTTTCAACACAATAAATTAAACTTTCTTTTAAAATTCTATTTCCAAGGCTTACTTTATGAGTCAGTACTAGAAAAATATCAATAAGTCTTCTGCAAATCAAAATTTACTAAAATCCATCTAAGACAAGTATAAGATAGATAATTTTAGTTTATACATTTGTTTAACTAAAATCTACTTAAAGAGATAAATTACTACACATCAATACTGCTTTGTAAAAATAATAGACAGATTCTCTTAATTTTTTACATGGTTGAAATCAAGCTTCACTGGTAAGTTTGTTTTTGAAATAACTGTCAAAAGTTGGAATTAAGAGAAGAGTAACAATCTTTCAGAAGTCTGCAAATTCTTAGCCTTCGCTAAAGAAATTGAAACCATAAAGTGAACCAAAAATGATGTAAGAGACATTTGTGGCAATTTCAGTACTACAGTTCCTAATATATAACTTACTTTCAATGAAACTTAATACCTAGTTGTTCCAACATGTCATCCTTTAAATATTTTGGCACCATGATAACAAACAAAGATATCAAAGTTGAAATGAAAAATAAGACTAGATGGTTTATAAATATTATTATGAGCTTATAAATTACTTAAATCACATCTACTCCAAAGGAAACAATTTAACTATATAAGTTCATCTGATTCAACAATATAGTTGTAAATGTTGGTCCCTAATAAAAATAATTAAAATTAAGTTTTTTTTTTCAAATGAAAATAACGAGACTCATTGAACCAATTTCTGATCATGGGAGATTTATTAAAAATTTTTAAAAATGCAACATTTTCAATAAATTTCAATCTTGTCCAAGTAACTAAATCTTTTAGAATTCAGTAGTTGGATCTCTTCACTGTGTAAAGAATCAAACAACTTTATCAATGAATTATAACAGAGTGTTTTTGAAATTTTTCATCATTAATAAAACTAATAAAAAACTTATAATTCTTAATTAAAAATCTCTTTTGGCCTATTATGTCATGAATCTTGGGATATTATTTATTTACATTCAAGTATATAAGATATTTTACAAATTACAATAAAATATTGTCATTAACTGACAAATAGTAACACTAAGATTCAGCTGTTGCTCAATGATCCTTTTTGGCATATGAGAGCTAATCAATGATAAAATAAAACTGATATAAAATATAATTTTTTAGGTAAAAAATCACTATAAATTTAATGCAAAATCTTTACTTACAGCTGCTATTCAATGTAAATTTTTTATTTTAACATTACACTCTTCTCGCATTGAATTATTTTTAATGTTTTGATATAATAATATGGCAAAATGCTATTTTTTAAGTAACTCTTTATTTTTAAAATGCATAACCATGTTGAATATACTGAACATTATTAAAAATAAAGAAAATTTTATATTTTCATGAAAAGTATCTCAAAGATCTTTTTGGCATGTATAAGTAGAAATTATAAAATGCGAAATATAAGAGTATGTTATAAAAACATATTGCAAATATTAATTTTTTTCTAATCATCAACAGTTGAAACTTAAAGAAATAACTTGTAAAGAATGAAAACATAACTGAATGCACTAAAAATACTTTAACAAGTACTATACTTATGAAAAAATTAGTAATATTTGTTTAAAATAACTAATGAATTCTTAACGTTTTGCAAAAATCAATTAATTTCAATATAATCTGATAAAAAAATTAAGTCATTAAAACAGTCTGACTTGAATATACTAAAATTATTTTTTTTTAATTTTATTGTACAACTCTACAACAAATATTTTCAATCCCAGTTGTGTGCAAACACTTATTAATAAAACAATGATATATTTTTTATTTGCTTGTGCTACAAAGAATAAAAGTTTGTAAGTGTTTAATGTACATTTGAGCAATTAATACTCAAGGCATACTTTCATAAAAGTAGTTCCACAAATTCGGTTGACTCTCAATAGTATATTTCACACACACAAGTGAAAACACAACACCAAGAAGTTACCAGAAACAAATGGAAATTTAACATATACATGCAAAAGATCTAAAACATGAATCTCAAAAATAATAAATTTATAATGAAAAGTAAGAAATACACTTTTTCTTCTTTTTAATGGGAATGGACTAATGAACTAAGCTAATGGAATTCTGCTGTTTTACATTGCGAGAAAAACACTGTATAACTCATGCTTAATTAATGCACAAGTAATTCCAAAAGAAAAATTCCTACCCAGTTGTATGTTACATAGAACATCAGTAAAGCATATCCATAATGAGTCAACTATTAAAGTTGATGATTGGAATTAGAAAATCATCCAATGTTAAAGTAATCAAAGTATTGCACAATTTGATAAATATTTTTATACTGATTACAACACTGCAATTATTTTTGAATATTTCCATTTCAATCAAGATGAATTTCCAACAATTATATGGTAGTAATTTAACTTTGTAGAACTAAAAACACATTAGCTGAAAAAATTATGTAGGAACATGGGATTAAAAAAAAAAAATAAAAAAATAAAAAAACACCATTTTGTTTTAACCACTTATAAATGCCAAGTCTGCATGCCATGCTAAGTTACAACAATTTATTACTCTAATTAACATGGCGATATGGAAACACGAGAATGGTATGGACAGTAGAGAACATCAATAACCAACATGGCAGCACCTAACTGTATACCTAGATTGTGACACATCAGTCAACTAGAAACAAATTAATCACTATGTGTTGAGATCCATTATCCATAAAGGACAAACAGTCACATGAAAGGCAGCATAAAAATACCCATTCTTCAGACAATTATAACTTTAATATATATTGATGCTCCTCCTATAATTTACAAATAAAAAATTATAGTATTGTAATGGTTGAAATAATTAACAATTTTTGTATAAGTTTTTTATTTTTTCCATTTTTATAAATTTTATGTTTTTTTATGTATTTTTACTATTAAATATTGCACACGTATGAATTTTCTGAACATATAAGCTATAATCGTTTTTTCAAAACCACTGACATATTCATGTCAGTTAATAGCCTAGCAGAAATTATAGTTATAATATTGGATTTTTTGAACCAAAACATACTGTATGTGTATCCATACTTGTAAGCAAATTACTGATTCAAAACAGCTTAACTCCTTTTATAAATCATTCATTTGCATAACATATTTTAATCATCTTTATTGCAAAATAAAACACAAATAATAAGTACTATTATCAATATAACTAGATTTGATTTTGATTTTTTTTGCAATGAAGATAGTTTTAAAATTTTTATAGAGTAATCTTGATGTGGACATCTTTAAGTACTCAATTAAAATAATTTATAATTATTTGCCTGCAGTTATTTTATTAGTATAGTATTTATAATTTTTAAAAAATAACAGTTGTATTAAAAACAAATAAAAACTTTTTGAGAAAGGAATTTTGGAAAATATATTTTTCAATTTGTAACCCAAAATATCATCTATATTTACAATCAATAAAAACTATATTGGCTAACAGAAATATTTCATGTAAGGCAAGTTTTTTTTTTTTTTTTTTTTTTTTTATAATATAACTTCGTGAACACTCTTTTATAAGAAATATGAAACACAATCTATTAATAATGTACACTCTTATCACACTATAATGATACAAACATAACGTTTTGCCAATTACTTAAAATATTTGCTGATCTAGACATTTCTATTTTTTTTTTTTTTTTTTTTAATTTAAATATTCATTTTCTTTAAAATTTCTAAAAGATTTAATTTTGATTAGTTTTAAATTTAAAAATTTATATTAATTTATAACATTAAAATTGCATTAAAAAGTATTTTTACATGGGAAGCAAAAAGGTTTTATCAACATTAATTTAATTTTTCTCATATTGAATTTACGTAAAAAAAATCTATTGTAAATTTTCTCTTTCTATAACCCAGCAAATCCTATTCAATACAAATAATAAAATCTTTTATTAAGATCACTATCATTAATTCCCATGTGAGAAAGGGCAGACATATTTTAATATTTAGTATATAAGAAGAATATAGGAAACATTGCTTTATATGCCACAAGAGTGTCTCTTAAAAGAGTAACATACTATTTTAAATATATCAAAAAATTAAAAGCACCATGAGTAGCAATAACAAAAACGATAAACTTCTACAAAAAAGTTACATTTTCCATGACGAGTAGATTATAGAATCTATAAATACTTGATACCAGAAATAATTTAGACATTGGAAATTTTTGATGTCTTATAAATATACACTATCAGGGGAAAATCTCTATGAAATTATTTGACCCAGTAAAAAGTGAGAAAACTAAGATCAGAAGTCACAAGCAAAGTTATGAGTCAATATATTAACAGGACGGTTTTCATTTCTGTACATATCATCAAACGTTGAATGGTATTAGAAAATATTACTGTTAATCTTAATACAAATTCAAAATTCATTTAGTTTCAAAGTTTTAAACTTCTTAAAAAAATCAAACATGTTTATTTGGTAAATTAAACCATATAAAATAAATGTAAAAATTTAAGTCTTACATAAAATGGAAGGCCTTTATTTAAAATGAGAAATCAAAAAATATCACACTTTTATAAATTAATTGCATAAAAAATCAACAGGATAAATATGTATCATTAAAGATAATAGTTCCAAAGCTTTATTGAAATTTACAATGAGGAAATTCAGTGGCTGGTTAATTATGTTATAGAAACTATCTTTAATGAAAAAGTAACTCTACAGTGAAAAAATAAATCAGATTTTAATCAACACTAGTTATTTTTTTAGTGTCAACACTAGAATTTTATATTTAATGCACATTTTCCAATGTTAACTTAATTGTTAAGATCCATATTCCATTAATAGATATAATTTGCCATTTAAAATTTTTAAATTTACATTACTGTACTCAATATTAAACTGCTATTTTACACAATTTTTTAATAATTTTTAAATTCCTTATAGACAAAATTTGCTTTTTTGAATATTATGATCATTAAAAACTAATCGTTAGAAAATTTCTTAGAAATCTCATTTTTCTAAAACTGTAGAAAAAAACATTAAGTAAAATTTAAGTCAGAATATACACTTAATGTCAGTATATTAACAAAATTTATTTTAAAAACTTACAGACAACGTGAAAAATAATTTGGAAAGTATTTTTCGCAAATCTTAAGAGGGAAAATTTATTCTTCTATAACTTAGTACCTGCTTTTCTAAGCAAACAAAAAGAAAAATGATCCAAATTTTATGAAATTAATAGCCAATTTTATCTAATTCACTTTCAGCTTAGGAACAAAGAATTTTAATTGTCTTTCTAAGTATTTCAGTTAACTTCAACTTTTATATATTAAGTAAAAATTTCCAATACATAATTAAAACTAATTTAAAGTAAATTCAAAATTTTTAGTTTGCACAAATAACTAATATGTTAATTTTAAGTTTTATTTTTCTTATTTTGAATTCAACATGTACATTGATATTAAATTCATTGAAATTATAAAAAAATTTAAAAATACTAAGAATTATAATTACAAAGGATATCAATGCCTATTACTTTTATGACTAAATAATAATTATTCAAAGTTAGAATCTCCTTTATTTACTAAAACATTGGTGAATTTAATAATCATATATATAATAAAGATTCTAATGAAGTTTATAATAATCTTTCTATATGAAGTTTTATAACATAAAATTGTCCCTCTAATACATTACAAATGTTATGATGCAAATTATTGATAAAAATTATCTTAAGAGAATTGTGGCACTCATTTTGTATTCCTTCATATAATATCTTGGTAAAATGAAATAACTAATTTAGTTTAAGGAATATATAGATAACAATTACAAAAACTGATTTATTCTTTAAATTAAAGAAATGTATACCTTTAGTTTCTGATCTAAACATTTATTTTAAGTGATTTGGTTCCAGTTGCTTTAATTCTCAAACTCCTTTTTAATAAATATTATTTATATTTTAAAAGTACAATTGTTTCAGGGAGTGTCTTCAATTACAACTAATTTAAAAATTTTCTATTATACACATCTTGAAATGCAAGCAAGCACTCCTTGCCTAATAAGATTTTATTCTTCAGAAAACTTTTGCTATAAAAGTTCACAATATTAGCTTGAAACAAAATAAAGCACATAATCCCATCACATGCATTTAAAATCAGATATGTTCAATTGCCTTTTAATGAAAGTTTTAGATTATTGTTATTAAAAAAGCCAACAACAGTCTCAATGAGCAATAAAAAAATTGCAGATTTTGTTTGATAACTAACCAGATAATTGTTTTTTTACGATGGATAATATGAGAGATCTAATTTAAAATGGACTGAGTCACACACAATTTTTTTTTTTAAATTCAAATATTTTTAGACATTCATTTGTAATTAAACTGTAGAAAGTCATGAAAGTCCTTTTACCAGCTGAAATCAGACTAGGTTTCTATTTAAGGGAAAATTACACTCAAAATTCATTTTATACAATACTGAAATATGGCATATGTAAAAACTTGTCAATAAGAAATTTTGACAAGGCTTATGAAAATTTTATCAATTTTTAATAAGAGAAAAATAACACTATATATTTTCTATTTTTAAGATAATAAATGAACAAAAATACTCAAGTAACATAACATACTTGGACTTGAATATTATATCCAAGTATACCATATACTTAACTGAGAGCATTTAGTTAATTTTAATTATCAAATATTTCAATTAACTGAATACTTAACTGTATGAAAAAATATTCAATAAAAATATCAAGAAATACTAGCAAATAAATTTAGCATTTTTTATCATTTTATCCTTAATTAAATCAGTAGTCCTCTATCATTTTAAATTATATTTTAAGATATTAATTTTTAAATCTTTAAAAACAATTTTAATATTTTAAAAAATTAGATAATTTTTTTAAATAGCGAAACATTTTTTCCCCCACAATATTATAGTTGGAATCTAACAAATATTTATCTCTCACAAACTTATATTTACATTTACCCACAAGAGGATATCAATTTAACGCAACCTCGTATTATATTCCTGTGTAATTTCGAACAAACAAAACATGAATATATCAAAATTCAGTTGGTAATTTAATTATGCTCAAAATAAAGTCACTTGGTTTAAATAATCTATTACAGATAAATTACGATATATATATGAAACATATCCCCAATAGCAGGATTTTTCTGTTTATGTTTTAATGCTTTCAACATTTTAAAATATTTTCAATATTCTTCAAAAAACAAAATGATAGTGTTAGATATACTCTCTCTTTTCTTTCAAAATTGACAGCATATCTGAGAACATATAAGGTATTTAAGCTAACTGTATTTGTAATAAATCAATGGCAATTATTTGCAAGCAGTAAGTTTTAAGCAATTTTGAATATTTTAAAATGATAACAAATTTCATATGGTTTTCTCATATTTTATTAATTAATAAATCACTTGATATGAATAAACATGCACACAAACACATACACACATTATCAAAATATATACAAAACAAAATGGAAACAATTTAATTCAGAAGTTAACCAGCAATTTTGGTTTAATATTTTCAGAGTATTCATAAAAAATAAAAAATATGTTTTATAATTACTATACAATTTATCAGTTTTGAAGTTCCAAAAGTTACGATTCTCCAAAACTTGATAAAAAGAATTCGCAAGTTTATTCAAGAGGCATTTCTTGACGAAGCATAAAAATTTTAAAACTTGACAAACATAAAACTAAAATGATATTTTAACGTATAATTTTTGCAAAGGATTTGAATGTAAGGCAAAAAATTAAGACACAGAAAGACAAACATCAAAATGCTGTCAACATTTTATTAAAATTTTGAATAGTGTGATAACAAAATATCTGATGGCAACATATTGCCTATATGATAAAATACAACATACAGAGTGTAAAACACTATCACTCATTTTTCTTCTTTTCAGCTGGGCCGTTTCTTGGAGGGGGCCTATTACGTTTCATCGGTGCTAGAAAGAGAATATGTCTTTCAGCAACTAATATAGATTTATAATTTCAAATCATGATAAACATAAAAACATCTCATTAAATTCCAGAATGGAAAAATGAGTAAACAATATTCAGTTGATATAAAAATATATTTGCAGTGTATGGCTTTGGAAAATGAAATGTTGAACGAACTATTTCTCCATAGAAAAACATTCACAAAATATACAAGTGAAATTTAAAACATTTAATTTACTCAATAATTATTATTAGATGGTTTAAACTAGTTTTGATTATAAAATAAATGTAAGGAAAATTTTGATGAAGTTTCTGGAAATGTTCTTTTTTTAATGATAACGTACAGCGCTCAAAATTGCGAACAAACGTCTGAAATAAAATACCATTATTTTAAAGTTGCACTCTCATTACAATGTTATCCAATAATTTTAATGATTTACACAAGGAATATATCAAAATGTAAAAATTACAGCTGCAATCACACTAGATAACAATATAGCACTACAACTATAATAAGGAGTATGTATATTGTTGTAGTAAAATGGAAACAAGCATTTAAAAAAATCCAACTAACAGTAAATATAACATTCTATACAAGACATTACAAAAACAGAATTTTGATACATTTTTTAATGCTCTAGATTTATAAAGGGTTTCACGAGTAACAATAAATTTAGGAAAATGATGGTAAGCATCTAGAAAAGGGGAAAATGCTGTAAAACAGACATAGCAAATAACGTTTAGTTGATGAAAACTGCAAAAATACTTAAATGGACTATTGTAGGATAAATAAATAAAACAAAGTAGATTTGACAAATTTACATCTTTGGTGGGTGAAAGTGTATCTTTTCAATAGACACTCTTCACTCATGTATTCATTAATAAAATGTTAATGACTCATTAAATACCTGAGGTTATTGCCATTTCCGTTACAACCACTCCTGTATTCATTAATGGGAAATAATGAAAAGGTTGCTTGATATGGAAATTCATTTAAAATGTACAAAAAGTGTGCTAATACACAACAAAAAATTTTGCTACTTGAAAAGATTCCACTATCCAGAATCAATATTTTCAAATACAATGGTAGAAAACAGCAAGTGTGATATTCATAAAGGTAAAA
>JAPDSC010136462.1:193492-212736 GCA_026290005.1 Latrodectus geometricus
ACAATATATATATATATATATATATATATATATATATATATATATATATATATATTCCTCATTTACATAAATCAGACATGTTGTTCCAAATCATATTATAATGGCTGCATTGCAACCATTATAACAGGATTGGATAAAGTTTGCAATGTAAGCTGACTTCAAATTCTTGCCACACAACATTAGCAGGCACCACAACAATTTTCATTGTGTTGTAGTGCATTTCCATATTTTTCAGTGAGATGGACATCTTACTTACAAATCATATTACAATATCTGGTACTCTAAAAAGTTTACAAAGTAAACTGATTTCAGATTTTTGCCAAACAAATAAAATTCAAAAATATGATTTTTCTTTCTGACTACCAAAATCAGATGACAGCTGTTTTTCACTATCTTAACATATGAATCATTTTTTTATTTATTAGATGCCTTTTGTCTTAATCAAAGTTACATACATCCCTTCATAAATGTTTTTTTAATTATCACCAACTAAACATTCTTTGATAGCATGTTCGATGACATTTTTCCTCTTGATATTTACTATATCACATCTAAATTTATTCCTGCTTCCAAGAACATCCTATTTCTAAGAGTACACTACAATACCCATTATAACTGTAACTGACTGCTTACATGAAATTATATATTTGATGGTGTAATGTTCTATAGTGTAATGCTACCAAATATTTACACAGTAACTTTTAATTATATAGTATGCAAAGATATTTTCATCAATTTGATATTTAAAAAATAATTAGCATAAAATTCTTCAAATAAAAACATTCATGTTGAGCTGGCATATTAATTGATTGATTGCAAAATTTCCACTTCAAAATTTTACCATTACATTTTTAATAATGAAATAATGCCATGAAAATTTATATGGCTAGCCTTAGACAACTTCCAAAATTAATAAAAGTGAGAAATGCAAATTATATACATATTACTATAATATTGTATCAATGATTTTGTTTCTAATAAGAGAAATACACTGAATCAGTTACCCCAACGCACATTTATTGACTAAGCTATTTAAACTCAAACCCAAATGCGGTCACTTGAAATAGTCATAGCTTAGCATATATGCAATACTATAGAAAATTATATAATTATCACCATTTACTAAGAAAATAAAGAGGTATTCAGGTTTACTAATGAGAAATTTTTTTTTAAAGAGTACATTCAATGTATTCTACATTGCACTAACCAGCATACCAAGCATTATGAATTGGAGTGGAATTAATCTAAAGAGCTAAATCTTAAAAAAGATTTTAATTCCTTTAAAGATACTACTTTTAGTTAAATGATATAAATAATGTAAACATCTCTTGACAGTGTAATCCATCAAAACAATGGTTGACTGCATGTAAATATAGTGAACAAATGACTGGAATTGACAAATTCCTATATCTGGCTACCTCATCACATCTGTCAGTATTATTTCATTTCATTAGTACAAGCAGTAAAACTGCCAAATGGTTCTATTTCCTTAAAATGTCGCCTATTGTAATATTTTACAACATTTTTTAAATGATTGCGGCAATATTTTATTTTTACACAAATGTGTAATGATTAGCAGTTATTAAGTTTTGTTAATTATTAAAAATATATAAATTACTTGAATTTCATGTGTGTTATTGTCAAAAATGTTTATTTGGTGAGATATGCAACAGTGAAATGGAATACTATCAATCAATTTATTTTATATTAAACACTTGTAGACTTCCTTTAGTACATAGGGTAATACAAAATCCAACAATTACCAGAGATGAAAATTACTTTAGAAGCCATTGTAATGAACTAACAATAGCTTCATTACTAGCAGGTCTTGCAATTTAACAGCCTTTATAACTAACAATGGAAGCCACTAGTCTTTTTAAATTTCTTTCTTTTACATACATTTTTTATTAATTTGCACATTTTCTCACTTTTATTAATCACAACGCATAAAATCGTGCATATTTTGTCATTTGATATTGATTATATATATAATATGGAGAGATAATTTTTCACATTTATTAATATATTAACCTAGCCATTCAAAATAATATGGACAAAAGTGGATATAAATAATAAAATGTATTATATTTGTTGACAACTTGTTATTTACTTTATTGAAAAGATTGACTGGTAGAAAAAATTAATATTTTAACTTATTCATAAACTAAATCGATTCAAATTTTGTAGATAGCGTCTAACATTTTATAAGATTACGAACCAGAAAACTTAAAATTTGTTATTCATATCACTTCGATCATAGTTTACTTCAACAGAAGTCTGTTGTTGTTAATGACACTTGACGACGCCAAGCTCGCTTGTCAGACAGACTAGGCGAATGAAGTCTGAGAGGGAGCGTATTCCATTTTTTTTAATAGAGCACCCTCATACGAAGGTGGAAGTATGACTTTTGGCTCATAGATGGCAGCACCACCTGCATCTTCCAACTTAGAGATTGAAACCAGTGAACACCCAAAATCTGGCTCCAACCACCCCCAGAGGTACTAATTTGTAATGGGAACATGGAGGACATTGCGACCCGACAGATTTAACGTGCCCCAGTCGCCATTAGTGATAACGACGGATCTTCGGCTAAGCCGGGATTCAAACTCACCACCTTTTGGTAACGAGAACGACGCCCTAACCAACCAGGCCATCGCGGCCTAACAGAAGTATACAAATAACAATGTCATATTAGTTATTCACATGAATCTTCATTATTTTTCCCTTATGAACTGATAATGTGTTAAACTTTTATAAATGATTTAATGTTATTGATATCGCCTATTCAAAAATCAAGTTAAGAGATTCCTTTAGATGCTGTGCATTTTTAAGCAACTTCAAGGGATAAACCATTGGTGGATTTTATATACAAAAATCTTATATATTGCATCAATTTTAAATATTATGCTCCATTTTAAAAATTTATATGCAGTTTTTTTTAATTACTCACCTTAAAAATCACAGAAATCATGAATAAGTAGTGACAAAACACATTGACTTATAAGCACTATATTAGATATAAGATTTCTACTATTTTTAGGTACTTCTATGAGTATTTTTTAAATTGCTCTTTGATTCCAAATAACAAGCATTTTTTTTATGTAATATAATTATGTTAGACAATAAATTTAGGCAACAAACAATAAAAAAATGGTTTTAAGGTTAATCCAGGTATTTTAAAACTTTGCAAGAAAATATAGAAGAAAGACGGGGTAAAAAAGAAAAAACATAATGACCAAATCACATACCAAACATTTTGAGAAAAATATATGTATGAATAACATATTAACATAAAAAACAAGTTTGTTACCCATTTTCAATGCATTTACCATAATAAATAATCTATCATTTTTAACTAAAAATTTATTGATTTAACCAACCGACCGATTGCTTATGAAAAAATTGCACACCTCAGAATATTACTTCAGATAATAATTAGTAGGTTAGCAACAAAATTAATAGAAAAATTAATCATGCTGCCTCCCCACTCTGAATTTGAAAATAATACGATAAATAATAATCCTTCTAGTACTGGGATCGGCAACCTGTGGCTCTATGTATGTGAAGCTGCGGCTGTTTAGTTATATATGCAAATATTATATATTTTATATATAAAAATCGTTCTGAATCGATTAATGAGAGTTAAGCGCCGATTCTCTCTTAGCTATTGTACCCATTGTTCACCTCACCCCTCCCCCGTGACACACATTGTCACTCTGATGGTAGCTCTAGAAAAGAGCCGTCGTCAGATACTTCCATGTAGGTTTTAACCCGCTTTCGATGCAAGACAATTTGGCACCTTCACCAGTGCTTTGGCTGTGGCATATAGTTTGTTATTTCAAATAAGAGTAAGAAGCGAATTTCATCTCAAAGTTATATATATACATAGATATAATAATAATAATAAATTAAAATAAAGGTAGGTAGCAAAGTAGGAATATTATATATTTAAAATACATATTAAATAAGATACCTAACTACTTTTGGAAAATCAATAAAAATTGTCAAAAAAAAAGGAAAAAAAAAAAAAAGAAAATTTTAATAACATTATCCCAGTAATACTGTTAGATATTACTGAAAAAGTATTATTAAAATATATATTTAATAAATAGCTTTTTTTATTATTTATCTACTTTATAGCTTTTATTATTTAAATATTAGTGTTAAAATAATAAGTGTAAGTAACAATAAATTTTGATTTAATAAACCTAATTTCAAAGTCAGCGGATCATAGTAAGTAGGTATATGCAGTTTTAGGTTGTTTATATGATTGACAATTTTTATTGATTTCGGCAAAGCACTTTTACTCATTAAACTAAATATATATAATTTCTAAAATTTAAAAGGAAGGGGAAAAAAAAAAGCTAGAATATGTAGGCTGAACCAAGGTAAAAATGTTCTCTTTGTCCATCATGCCAGTCTGTGATCACTGCACACGGAAAGCATCCACAGATGCAATAAAAAATTGTATTTACAGTCAATCAGTATGTGAGAGTAAGACAAAAAAAAATTTTTGTGTCTTATTTATTTTAATGATCAAATTAGTAGAGAATTATTTATTTTATTTAAGTAATATTTTTAATGTGGAAATATTGTTGTAAAATGTTTTTGATTAACTTTATTCCATTATGACCAGCCTCTCATTTGTATTTATTTAGGTATACATTGACATAGTAAATAATTGCAAATCTTGTCACCTGCTGTTTTGGATACCTATATAATAATTTTAAAAAATTCTGTCGACAAGCATCAAAAACAAAAATCAAGTTCCGTGTTAAGTAATTTGATGCAAACACTAGAAATTGCACAAAAAAAAGAGCAAAACATCCAAAGATGTTGAGTATGTCAAAGTTTGTTTCATACATTCATTTGAAGAACTGTTTCATGATTTCAACAAACTAGAAATCTAAGAAAAGAGTAGCCACTATCTGCTAAAACAGTACAAGATAGAATTACTAAAATGTCTTTAAATGTAAATGCAGGTAGAGGATATTCAACTTTCTCCTGCCTTATCACCTGCTATGAGTCTTGTGACATAAAAGACAAAGCACAAGTTTACTACCTTTTAGTGAGGTATATGTCTTCCCAAGAAAAAATAAAATCTAGAGTTGTTACTGCTCTCTTAACACAAACTAGAAGGAAAGATATAGTGAATGTTGAGCAAAAATGCCTTGAAGACAATAAGATTGGTTTAAATAAAATCTTTTCAATAACTTATGGAACCAGATTAGGACAGGAAAAAATAAAGGGGCAACAACAATTCTTCATAGCAAAATAAACCATGAAATTCTAATGTTTAACCACATAATACACCAAGAAGCATTTTGTGCCCAAAGATTTCCTGCCAAAATAATTGAGGTCATGAATTTGATAATCAAGATTGTCAACAGCATTTTGTCAAAGTACTCTACAAGTTCAAAACATTCTAAAATGAATAGGAGACTCAGTATTACAACCTCTTTATTTTCACAAAGTATGATGACCTCCCAAAGGTAAGGCGTTGAAACATTTTGCTTAGTGCTTAAATAAAATACATTCCTAAACGAAAAATGCATTAACCACCCTAAATTACAGAATGACAAATGGTTGCAAAAATTTTACTTTATGATGGACTTCACAGATAAATTAAATGAACTGAATCTAAAACTACAAGAAATGGGAAACCCAGCCAATGTTTTTTTAAAAGAATTAGTTTTGAAAAAAATTCGTTTTGCAGAAGATATTCAGAGCTATAAATTACTCAATTTTCAATTTCTAAAGCAATATCACTATAAAACCAGTGCAACTGTTGACATGAATAACTACAGCACAGTTATAAAAAATTGAAGATGAATTTGTTAACAGGTTTGAGCAGTTCAAAACCAATAAAACCACTCCAGTATTCATAGTAAATTCTCTCAACACACATTGTAACGAAATCCATATTATGCCTTTTGATATTTGCAATGGATCAATATAGAAATGCAATTGATCGATTTAAAAAGTAAAGCTTTGTGGAGTGGAAAATTTACAGGGTTGAAAAGCAAGTTGGAAGTGTTAGAGGTCCAGAAATGTATGTACATAATGCAGCAAAGGTGGACAGCTTTAAAAGGAATGCTGCTAGTTGAGATACTTACATTCGATGCATTGAATTGTCTTCCAGATAGTTACAGTGAGGTGAAGAATTTGACATTTGGAATGCTGATAATCTTCAAATCAAACTTATTCATACAAGCGAGTGTTGGCTTTCATGAATATAATTAAAAGAAAGTAAAAAGCCAAATTAAAATTTAGAGTTGTGTTTGAAACTAAAAACACAAATTACATGAGCTAAATTTATACAGACTTTAAAACCATACAGAGCCAAAACTCCCATTGAATTTTTTTTGCTGAAATGTATGGGTTTTTTTTTTTATTTATTTTTTTTTTTTTTTTAAATTACAAGTTACATTATTTAGTAAAGTTTAAATTTTTTACTTAAATAACCATCCAAAGTCATCAGTCCAATTGAATTTGCTTGCTAAATTGTTTGTCACTGAAACATAAGTTAGTGTTGCAAGTTCAACTGATTTAATTTTTTACTTTAATAAGTAATTATCTAATAATGCCCTCTATATATTATCCAATATATTGTGAAAAACTACTTATATATGAATAAATAGATTTCTTATAAATAAATAAGTTTTTTTAAACAAAATACTTTATTTATGCAAGTACTATTCATTGTTGGAAAGAAAAATTTTGTGGCTTTTTAGAAACTTTGAAAATATTGCAAATTGTAACTTTTTACCTTTTCGACTCAAAAGGTTGCTGACCTCTATTCTAGTAAGAAAATAGAGGAAACTAATATTTTAAGCATCTCTATTAAGATCTTTAAAATACATTGTTGTAACAAACAGAACTTTTGAAAATTGAACTTCTGTGTAAATGCAAGACTTTTAATCCTTCCCAATAAACTTTAAAATCTGCCAAGCAATTAAAAAAATTTAAATTGTAAATTAGAAGAATTCACTTAATTATTCAAAACATTGATAATAGAGTAAGAATAGATAAATATAAGAAAAACAGTCCCGAGCATTCTTAAATAAAATTATATTTTCTCAACTGATAGGAAGAGAGGAAATCTTGATTACTTGTTTTTAACAAAGATAAGTTGACTTAAAGGTTTAAGTAATAATATTCAATTGTATAAATATTTAAATAATACCTATAGAAATTCAATAAGTAACAAATATGAAAAAATACAATGGATAAATATCAACTTATTCATACATAAAGATAAATATTGTAATATTTCTTATCAGGTATATAGGAGATAAACATGATAAATAAGATAATAGTCTCCATTTAATTTGACACATATACATATAGAAACTATAAACATAACATCTATAATACCATTTTAAAGAAATTCTTATAAAAATAATATAATTTAAATACTTAAATGTGTCTCCAAGTCCTATAATTAATAACTCCAAACAATAGCTATGTGTAACGAAGCGTTGCTTGGTCAATATACAATAATAGCTGTTTCAAATTTCTTGTAAGTTATAAAATAATTTTAAAAATATTTTTCTCGCATTTTTTTAAAATATTTAATATGGTCAAAAATACTGCAATGACAAATTAAAAAGAATATTAAAAAATTCAGCTTGTTCTCAAAATATTTTTTAAAAATTGGGTAATAAAATTGAAAGTAAACCATCACATATTGACATTTAGATGGCTTTTGCTATTAGACAAAATATTTTAAAATCAGAAAAGGCCAAGAGACAAAAAATTCAATATTTTATAACTTAGTTGATTTTGGTCATGCATCAATCCCTCTTTTATATGTAATATTGTGTGAAAAGATTTTAATATAAAATATATAAATTACAGGTCCAGGAGACTAAACTTACATTCCATATTTTTAACAAAAATACATTTACTGACTTCCAATTCATAAGACATTGTATTTCTTAAATTTCAACATTTGTTGTAACTGAAGCTATGAATATGATTGATGATTATAATCATTGAAAACAAAATCAGGACAGAAATAATCAGCATTTACTAAGCAACCAGTGAATACATAACATAAAAAGGCAGACTTATTTATAAATTGATTATATTTATTTCAAAGTGAATGAGTATGATTACAGGAAATCATTGATAAAGTACATAAATACATATTATATACAATGTAGAATTATTAAAGTATGGGGATTTTTTAAATAAATATATGGTACATGTTTACTAACATACATGTTTCAATCAATGCTTGCATTATTTCACTTATTTTTTGCATAAGTTTTCTAACAATTTCCTATACTTTTTATCAGTCAACATAGCAATATTTTTTTAATATAAATCTTGTTCATAAAATCAAATTTGATTACTTAAAATGTTTCTAAATTATAGGCTGAACAAAAATCTAATCTTATGCGCAGTTCAAAATAAATAGAATCCAAATTTTATGACACTTTTCATTACTAAGTTTTCTATTTCAACTCTCTTAAGAAATGAAATACAAAAATTATCCCCCCCCCATACTATACATACTTTTAATATCACAGACATGGATACTAAAGGAATCAGATTACTTTTAGTATCCAAAGTTTTCACTATTTCCATTACAAAATAGCTCACACAGATAACTTTTAGAAATAAAATTTATTTCTTCATAAACTTTCTGCAACATGTTTAGACATAAATAGCTGTCAATCATAATTGAAATTATTAATTAAGTGATTTGATATTTATTACTAATTGAAAATGCATTTGACTAATTTCCATATTGTTTAATTTTTCTGCTAATAAAAACAAGACACAAACTTGAACAAAAAACACAGCACATTTGCTAAAACTATTACACCTTTTCAAGTAATTTAAAAAATTCTTGATCTAAATTAACTACAAAAGGACTCATATGAATTAAAATTAGATATTCATTAATTATCCATCTTAAAAATAATCTTCATAAGTGCTTCAGTAGAACAGCAAAGATTGTAAAGATGAAATTCAAGCAAAAACAGCATATTCTTGATTTGATTATTTTCGCCTTTATTAATCTTTATTTTGATTTTATTTAAAATCAAATTAAAGATTAATAAAAGCGAAATTAATAAAGGCGAAAATTGAAATACATTTGATTTTATTTAAAATCAAATGTATTTCAATTAAATCCTTACATTACATAATTTAAAAAAAATGAAATGTGATTAAATATTGTTAGTCCCAATTCATTAGAGAAATTATTTTACAGCTATGCTTTGAAAGTTTTTATATAAGCCTTGACAAATGCATTTTTCAATAAAAAAAAAAGTAACTATTGCAAGGAATTTAAAACAAAAATATTTTTAATTCACAAATCACACCAAATATCAGCTTTAAACTTGAATATTCATGTAGAAATGTACTGCTTTATATACATATTAAAAGTTTAACAGTAATTATTATGCATCATACAATAACAAAAGCACATGCCTGAAACTGATATTATCTCACACAATAGAAAAAGGGAGATATTATTAATCTAATTTAATAATTTAAAAGATTGAAGATTCTTCATTATGTTATTCCTATGTAAACCAGCATTATATTAATACTGCACAAGGTAACAATGCAAAACTTCTTCAAAAAGCTGCAGTAACTAAAAGAAAAAATAATTATCAGTATAGAATTTAAAGACTACCATTAAAATTTAGCGTATTATTTAAAATACTTTTACATGAATGGATAAATACTGTGTAAAATACTAAAATAGTTTTAATTAGATTTAAAGTTTAAATACATATCTAACTAAATATAATTACTAAAAATTAATTTTTAGTAATTATTCATTTTTTTCATTTTACACTAATAAAAAGCTTATGAGTAAAATAAGTTTGAAAATTGTCTTAATAATAAAATTAATTTTACTATTTATAAATCAGAAAATTGGGATTGTTAGAGATGTCACTGATAAATGATATTCTGAATAAAGACAATAGGAAAGAAATGTAAGCCCCTAGCTCAGAGAATACAATATAGAAGAAAATATTTTGATATATTCCAAAAATAATTGCAATGATGATCAGTGTAAAAAAAGACTTTCTCTAATTGCAACATAAATATACAACCAATTATATATGCAGAGATAAATAACAGAATCCAAAATTTTCTTTGTAAATATTTAATGAAGATGTTGATGTGATTGTATTACTGTAACAGTCTACAGAGGGGATGGCCAAGACATATTAGGTAGACCGCGCGACCATCCCGATAGTGATCTCGGATATTAACAATTTATGACTTACGTGGTAGAATTAATGAATTATTTAAAACAAAAATTTACTACAGTTTTTGCTTTAAAACCTAAAACAAACTGTGCAAAGTAAGGCACTGAATGTTTCGTTTTACAGTGGAATTAAATCGAAACAATTTGACAAAGTAGGATGCTTAGATTATATCCAGTAGCCGGCGCATGATAGCGACGCGCCGAGTCGTCTAGTTTACCCGTCACTTCTGGCCGTTTAGTTTCACTTTTAAGTTAATCGTCTTACGTGGCAGGTCGCTCGCTTCCTACCGCACTGATACGAATTTATTTCAAAACTGTTGAATTTGTTTTTCAACAACCCGTCCTAAATGACTCAGCCAGGCACCCAGTGCTAAGAGAAGTAAAACATACCGTTATCACAATTAGTGGGAAGATGATTTCTTTTTTGTAATGGTGATGGAAAAATGTGTTTGTCTCATATGTAACTCAAGTGTGGCATAATAAAAAAAAGCAAACGTCGAAAGACATTTTAAAACCATGCATTTAAAATATGTTACAAACTTTCCAATCCGCAGTGAACTTCGAAAAGTTAAAGTGCATGAATTAAAGTCGAATTTACATTTACAGAGCAGTCGGTATTTACGAAACCAGGCACCAAAGCTAAAGCAGTAACATTGGCGTCGTTCAAAATAAAAGAAGTTATTACAGAAGAAATTACGCACTGATACGAATTTGTTTCAAAACTGTTGAATGTTCGAACTGTTGTTCGCGCGAAACTGTTAAATTTGTTTTCCAACAACCTGTTCAAAATGACTCAGCTAGGCACCAGTGCTAAGAGAAGTAAAATATACCATTATCACAATGAGTAAGATGATGATTTCTTTTTTGTTATGATGAAGGAGAAATGTGTTTGTCTCATATGTAACTCAAGTGTGACATTACCAAAAAAAGCAAATGTTGGAAGACATTTTAAAACCATGCACTTAAAATGCGCTACAGACTTTCTAATCGGCAGTGAACATTGAAAAGTTAAAGTGCATGATTAAAGTCAAATTTACATTTACAGCAATCGGTATTTACGAAACCAGGCACTGCTGTCAGGTTAGCCTCAAAAATTAAAAAACAAGCCCTTAACCATTCAGCTACTAACTAGAGTCATAATCTATGGTATAAGGGGGGTTTTAAATTGCTATACAAACAAGCAACATTTATTCACACTCAAGTTGGTTGTTAAACCCTCTATTTCTATCTAACACTGCTTATAAGCAGTAAGTCTTGAAATGAATGATCACTAATCATTCAGATATCTGCTTGACCAAAAACAGAAGTAAATGTCTACAATAATTTTAGCAGATAAATTATAGAAGCTAATTCAATTTAATATAAATAATAGAACATAAAAAGTCAAGATGCATAAAATAAAACTGTTTACAAATATAAGTTTAAGATTAATAACAATTTTTTAAAAACCAAGAAAAAAAACAAATACTTTAAATAAGCTAATCAATAAAGTTACTCAATCTGATAAAAATAGAAATTAAAAGAGATTGTTCAGATAGAACTGTATAGTTATTCATGTAAGTCTTTTTCACGAGTTAAAGTTTAAATAACTACAGTAAAAATTAATTAATTAAATAAAAACTAACAATAAATAAAATAAAAACTTACCAGTCATTCAAAGCACATTTCAAACTTGGCGCAATGTGTTTCTTCAAGATCTTGGATATTTGACGACTCCAGTATTTCATTCTTTTTATCTCATATCCATAAAATAAAAAGGCAAACAGCAGCAATTCTAATAGCTTCTACGAGCATTATCTATTCAACAACTTATTGCTTTTCAGTAGATACGAATAAGTGCTTATTTAAATTTTACTTTAAAGCGCAAATTTTTAATTACTTCACTTGATGTATGTAGGATCCATGCCACATAACTCATCCCCATCATAAAAGTTGCAATGCTTAATTATGCTATATCACAATTTGAATAATTAATTTTTGGTAAAAGCAATTTCAATTTTATATTTAATAACAATAATATTCGAAGAACTGCAAGTTGTACAACTTTCTTTAATCAATACTTCATAGAAATATACAATTTTTTTTAAAAATAAAATATTCAAATCCCAACAAAAATAATTTAAATTAAGTTAAACTAGGAATGTTTTACACAGCAAAAGATGTGATTATAGAACAATAGATTGACACTAAGAAAAAATACACATGGAATTTTCACTTCTCCAAAACTTAACTGCCTAGAATGCTTAGCTGGTAGATTGAAATATTAACATTTGATTAGAAAATTAGACATATAAGAAATAAATAGAATTAGATTTAGAAGAGATGTAGGGGGGGGGAGCCATAAAAATAAAAGGAAATCTTTAAATGGTTTTAACTGTTTTACGAAATAAAAATTTTATGAGTTTCAATGAATAAAAACATTTAAAACTATATACATTAAAATTTGTCAAATACTATTACTTAATTAAAAAAAAAGATTTATTAGAGTACATTTAAAAAAAATCAGAGTCACTTCATACACATATATCTCAAACAATTTTAATGTTTTAAATTTTTTAACTTGGTGGTTTTATTATACCATTTCAGTTCACTATTTTATAAATAATTCAGACTTGAAATATTTATAAAACGGTGAATCAAATTGAAATGATATAATATAAAATCTATTTAATCTTATTCTGTAAAATATACTTTATATTTGGATCTGCACAGAAATGGTTTCTAAAACAGCTTAATAAATTAGGATATGACTTAAAATATATGCTCAATATAAATATTTATAAGAGGAATTTATGTATTTGAATTAAAATATTGAATATCGTTTAATTTTCAAATTAAAACATAGTCAGAAGAAAAAGAAATGCAAAGAATTTATACAATTTTAGCTTTTACATTGATTAAATAAGACATTTTCAATGAGATAAAAATTTCACTGATTTATATATATATACTAGGTAAAGCATTTATAAGTCCAGTAAAGAAAATTACTGCATGAGTAATTGTCTTATAATGATAAAATATTTTTTCAGTTTACACAAAACTATTATAATAAAGAAAAACAAATTGAATTTTACACTGTAAGTAGAAATGACAAGTTAAACA
This sequence comes from Latrodectus geometricus, assembly GCA_026290005.1. Taxonomy (NCBI): domain Eukaryota; kingdom Metazoa; phylum Arthropoda; class Arachnida; order Araneae; family Theridiidae; genus Latrodectus; species Latrodectus geometricus. The sequence continues at coordinate 206,835 of JAPDSC010136462.1, forward strand.
GGATAATTCAGACCAAACATTAAATAATCTAAAAATTAGATCCCTGACTAGGCTACAAACTATTTGTGTAAGTCCTTCACATTATGGGAATTTGAACCAAAGTTAATACTTTTCATGATCAATCAATTCCTGCAATACCATTTAGTAGAAAGTTTCATCATCCATTTTCATATCAAAAAATCACATAAATGAAATTATATATATATACTAACATTTTATAATTTATCAATCCACATCATCGATAAGCATTTGTTTTTTTAAAATATGGTTGGCCTGCTGGCTTGCCAATCGATGATCAAATTTTGGTGACAATTCAAAGGTAATTCAATAAGGACCTGTATCTAAAGTGAATTCTGAACCTCAGGAAACATCTATGCCTAGGAGATTCATGGTAATAAGATATTACTCTTCAGAGTAACAGATTAAGTTTCGATCCCAGCTTCTACATAATAGCAAAAGATTGATCTTGTACTTCCGCATGCACAACTGTTGAGGTGGATGCTAGAAGTTTCTAAAGTTTTTGTCCTTACAACACATGAATTTTGCTCATTTTCTATGAAACATCTTCTAGAAGAACAACGACAACAATGGACATTAAAAATGTTTCCTAACATCTATTAATAAAGAAAAATGATGAAAAGTACTTCCATCAACCAAGTGTGAGGATGTCGCTCACACTTGGTTGATGGAAGTACAGTACTTTTTTTCCACTTGAAGATAAATTGGCTTGAGAGCAACAATCAGAGTACTGCTATGAACATTTACAACCAAAATGGTGTGGTTTTGATCTGATTTGTGCCATTTAGTCAATTTTTGCATATGATAGCTAACTGAACCTGGATTCATAATTTAAAAGAGAGCTCTGAATTAATATCTTAACCAAAAAAGTCAAATACATAATATATAGAGCTGAAGATCAGAACACTAACCATTCAGTAACCAACTCAATATGCCCAAAGTATAAATCGAACTAATAAGTTGTTTACTGCAGATCAAAGTGCTAATCATTCAGAAAACCCAAAGTAAAAATTAAATTCATTAACCAGGCAGGCAGAATGTCAACATTTCAACTGCCAGCTTATATCTAAAAATATATATTTTATTAAAAAATTGTAGGAAAGCAACTTTTTTTTAAGTAATTAAACTATGAAAGAAAATAAAGGTACCAGCAGGAAAACAAAGTCAATTTTAGCTACTTTAAGTACTTTGAGATATATATTCAATGAAATGTTGTCATTAGACAAAAGTTTATGTAAAAATATTTTTTTAAATAATATTACTTAAGAAATAATGTAAAATCATAGATAACTAAATTCAGTGGCACAATATCACTTATGAGACTAAGACCTACAGTGGTCAAATCTGTTTTCTTGAATGAAATCCTTGAGATTTGAAGCATATTCTAGTTAGGTGGTCAACCTAACTTGAAAATAATATATTACGAAATAAAAATTGGTAAACATGAAGATCTAAACGCGAATCAAATTTATTCAAATTTGGCTTTATGTAGACAGTCAGGGATTTAAGAAAAACCTTTTTAAATGACACAATATTCAGTTCACTTCAACAAGTATATAAAATTTACTATTAGATTATGATACAAAAAGTTTTAATTGCTTAAAAAAGAGTTAATCAGAAAATATAAAATATTAATTGTACAACTAAATTTTCAATGATTAAAACAAGGAAGATTTTTTCTCCCACTTTCAAAAACACCTTCTAAAAAGATTTTATTAAAATAAGTATAGACCATGTTTGGAATTATACATATACCTCATCAATCAACAATATTTAGTAACATTTAAAAAAATGGCTTTTTTACATTAGTTATAAGCTTGATTCCATTGCATATCCAGATAATCTTATAGAAAAGAAATCTATAATTGGACTTGTGAAAATTATGGTAACATTTTAAATCAGTATTTTAAAATTAATATAATAATTAGTTATATATTTTATTTCAAGGAAAGTCTAAAAACTTGCTTAAATTAAATTTTGGAAACTTCAAAATTTCCTCAAGGATTTTTCTGAGAAAAAAACATCCCACACTGTCATTAAGTCAGTATTATAAAGCTTCTCTACCCAACTGAAAATTTGAAAGAATCTCAAATAGAACAATTTTTAATTTAATCTCCCTTCAACACTGTTCAAAAAAATTTTATTTTTGGAAAACATTCCCAAGTTTATTATATTTCCTACTTAAGCAATAATTGAATTCTTAGGAATGATAAAAAGATTTAATAGTATCTTCTAATAGAAGCTTTAACAAATGATTATGAAAAAATCTTAAAAACTAAGTTTAAAACCAAAAATTTTTTCCATTATCAAAAGAATAACAGGCATGTGTTGTAGGTATATAAGACAATTAGTATAATTTATTTATTTAGCAAATAAATAATTGACGTAATGGTAAAGTAAATATATTATTTTTTAAAGCATTGCTATCATAAATTCCATAGAAAAGTCGCAATTAATGTATAAGTAAATTTTAATCAAATGGAAGACTGGTGAAACTATTAAAAGAATTTTTTTAAGATTGCTTAATTTTTATTAGATACTTAATATTGTTTAATACATCAATAAAGTTTCATAAGAAGTTGATTCATTACAATTAATTTAAAAAATATCTGTCAGCCAAAAATTATTTTTTTACCGTTAGGAAAAATGAAATTAATAAACAGACAAGTCTAAAAGATGTTTGTTCAATCAAGAAAATAGTAATCCTTATTTACATTCCTTCGTCCAATTTTCATATTTAACTAAGAATTAGAATGTTTTTATCTTCTCAATTAGTAAAATTGCCTTATATTACAAAAAATACTCAAAATTTTATTATTGATAATTTAAGTTACCATACATCAATACACATTAAAAATATTCAGCATAGGAATTCCTTGTAAGATACTTAGTAAATTCAGTATTGAATTTTTAGTGCTAAATATCATAAATACTGCAAATATTAACAAATATTTAAGTATAATTAAAAGTCTAACAATTAAAAAAACATTTAGCTTTCAAATTAAGAGTTGGTTTTGATTTGTCACTCAAGGCTCTCTCCTTCCCACACACACAAGGGCTACAGAAGATAGCTTTATTACAAAAATATACATCTTTTAAAGTTTCCAATATCCAAGATTTTCAGTTACATGGAAAAAGAACTAATAATTATATCACTAATATTTTGAATAATACTAGTTTTAATTCTAAATTCTTTCATTAATTATTGAAAAAGAAATTTTTAAAAAATGATAATTTTACATAATAAATTACTTTAGGTTCAACAATTTTCAATTTGAGAAATTTTCAAAATTTTTTCAACTATATTTGGTAATTTTTTAAAAAATTTGAATCTATAGCTTCAAATTTAAACAATTATTTATTCTCTGAAACATGAAAATATTTTCTTACTATAGTTAAAATGTCACTATTTAATAACACAGGATTTCAATGTACATTTTTATTGCTAGGAAATTCGATTTAATAAGTATAAATAAGGAAACTTAAAATTGTTTATAGCAACAATTGCATAGATATTCATTCGGCATCTTTTTATTAAATTTTTTTTATCAGCATTTTTTAGTAATGTTTAAGGTTCCACAAGCCACGAGTTTCATGCATAAGACAGATTTTAGATTGCTTGTCGTTAAACAGTCACTTTTCACACACGAAGGCTAATTAGGGACCTACAATTTAGAGTGGATTCTGAACTACTATAAACATCTGAGTACAAGATGGGATACACACATACAAATTGTTTAACTGAAGGTAATAGTACTAAGCATTTGCTACCAGTTTAGCTACACTGTTTAAAATGATTGACGCAAGGTTCAACCATATATGATCTTGGTAATACAATTGAAAATGAAAATAGCACATTGCAAAATTTTGGATATTTATGGATAAATTTACATTTGTTTAAAATTTACAGATAGCTAAATTTATAAATTACATCTTGCTTGGTGCATTATTTATTCTACCTTATTCATATTTTAAATCTCCCAAGCTAAATTCAAATTTACTTGAATTTTGGAGCTCATTTGAATATATTTCCAGTTCTTTCTAAATTAGTTTTAAATTTGAAAAGTATTAAGAAAATTTGTGTAGCAAATGAAGACTTGTTTAACTTATAAGCTTAAAATAAATTATCACCTGAATTAATCTCTTCTGCTGAATTTCAATACTGAAGTATTTGCAACTAAATGAATAAGACATAATAGAGCATACAATAGGATACCCTAGATTGCAAAATCTTGATATCAGCTGGCTATAAACACAGGAATCACACTTTTAGCGATTGCAGCTTTATTTACGGAAATTTCATGGTTGTTCAAGTTTCTTCCCAGCACTACTGCATTATTGTTCCTTTTGCGAATTTCAAGATATCTTTAGTGTAAAAATTTGTCAATAATTTGGCATTTTATGTATTTTACATAAGCTATGAAAAAAATTTTTAAACACAGCTTCAAAAAATGGATTTTAAAAAAGTTTTGTATATTATATATATATATATATATATATATATATATATATATATATATATATATATATATTTGTTATCAAAATATTTTACACATTTTCATTCATTTCATATAATACACTCAAAGATAAACTTCTGAAAACACCAGCAGAAGTTTTTTTAATTACACTTTTAATGAAAACATTAATAATAAGTATTATATCTTCATGAATAAGGTTCTAGTTTTTTGCATATTGATATGGAATATACTAATCTCTCTCTCTTGAATATCAATTTAAATTGATAGTTTAATAAATTGTTGAGAAGATTATGTAGCATACACTTTCATATCAATGAGGAAAATGTTTATTCTTTATATCTTAATATATTCCTAAAGGTAGTCTTGATTTGGCCAATCTTATGGTTAGATTGCCAAGTTAGTTCTCGCAGAAAAACACTTTCGTATCAATTCTCAAAAAAAAAAAAAAAAAAAAAAAAAAAACCCCACTTTTTTTAGGTCATTGGAAAAAGAAATCTATGAGAGCTACTAATAAAACAATACATGTATGAATGTCACCATTCTCTAAAGTCAGTTATTATGTAACAAATTTAAGATGATGAGCCAATAACACGAGAAAGAAAACTTAGACCAGCGGTCACCAAACTTTACCTCACATACCAGAAAACTTATAATTTAAATCTCATACACCACTAATAGGATTTTTTAAGTATTATATATATTTATAATGCAAAATTGTTACTATATATTATAGTGTTATTTGACATGAGATAATGTTTTTATAACTTTTCATGTATTGTTTGGAATTGAATTGTTTTTTAATGCATTTTAACATAAAGTATATTCCACTTTTCAAGAGATTGGTGAAATTTTCTCATGAACCAATATTTTGGCAACCACTGGCTAACACCACCTTATAGCAAATATCATTTCTTATAAATCAAAGAATGAATAACTAATTGTACAAACTTCAAACAGTAAAAGAAATATAATTTTTGAATGATAAAAATATGAATTATTTTTAAGGAATTCTATTAAAATGAGAATGCAAATATGCCATGATCGATTACAATAACTTTACTTACTAAATTGTAATTACAAGTAGCCAGTAAGTGTAAGTTGCATATACTTTGTTGGCAGCAATAAACTTGCTATTGAATAGCCTTAGCATTTATTTATCTATTTTCTTGCTGAGATTGAACACTAATTATACTGTATTAGAATTCACTCTGAAAATAGGTAGTAGATAAACAAATATCCTGACACTCGGGAGTCAATAATTACCACATGGGTGGATAACTCCTGCTTTAATTTAAATATTCCTTTATTTTCAAAATGTATGAAGAGCACGATTTTAAAAATATATGTTCAGAAATTTCTTGAAATTCCTAAAAATTACATAACTACAGACAATTAAATTTTAAAAC
>JAPDSC010136462.1:217736-240842 GCA_026290005.1 Latrodectus geometricus
CAATATTATTAACTGCAAATATTCATTACTATTTTAAATATTATCTATGTTTTAACTGATTTAAATTCCTTGAAATTTAACTTAAATCTAGATGAATTTAATATCTTTTACATTAAGACAAACATAGCACAGTATACTAAATATATGCAATTCTCTTTTACCCAAAGGTATGAAATAAAATTTTAATTCTTTAATAATTATCAGAATTTTTTTATAATTTTGATAATAAATTACAAAATATGATATCAAATCAAACAAATTCATCTAGAACTAACATAAACATAACTGATTTGAAGTTACTGACAGTTTGAAATGAATAAACACAATAGCATTTCACTACATTCCCCAGTTTCTTTGGTAAATTTATTGATATATGGTATTACAAGGGTGAAAGATCACTTCAGCATGAATTAAATCATGATTGAAAACTTTATTTAAAACTTAGCACATAACTATATCATTTATCCTTATAAGTTTGCTTTTATGCAATATGCACATTTTAAGAAATATATTACAAAGCAAATATTTATTTCAAAAACCAGTTTTTTGAGAAAAATAGGAAAATTTTCAGATTTTTTTAAAGGTACAGAAAATTAAAGTTTACATGAAATACACCAAATATGAAAAACACTGGAACAGTTGAATTGCACTGAAAAGGAAAATGAACATGACTTATGTGCATATACATAGTTCAAACAGTACTCACCTGCCATCAGGTGGATGAAAATCAGGACCAAAAGGTTCTTCCTCTCTGCCACTAGGAGGAAAAGGAGGTCCATATCTATCAAATTCCCCACGTCCAGGAGGATATCTCCTCCCTCTACCAGGAAAACGTCCTCTTCCGGGAGGAAATCGATCATCAAAAGGTGGACGATTTTCTCCAAAAGGCCCATATGCATCATCTTCAGGAGGAAAATCACGGTCTCTGTCTCGAATAAATCTCTTTTCTTTTATATCTCTAGAGGGTGGAAACCTCTCATGATCTGGAGGAAATCTTTCATCAAAAGGAGCTGGCGGGGGGAATTCTTCATCAAATTCATCGGGAGGATAACGATGTAAAGGTGGATCATTAGATGGTATATCAGATATTAGTGGAGGAACATCTCGTTTTGAAGTGGGTGCATCACGTATTAAAGGCTGATCTCGAGATGGTGGACCATCTCTCATGGCAGAGGGTGGTCCATCACGGGGCACATCAGACAGCAGGGGTCGATCACGAAATGGAACTGGTCCTTCTCGAAAAGGGGGCCCTTGACCATCACGGAAAGGAGGTCCATGGCCATCTCGAAAAGGAGGACCTTGACCGTCTCTAAGAAGTGGGCCTTTTCCTTCTCTAAAAGGTGGCCCTTGTTCATCATTAAAAGGAGGTCCTTGTCCATCAGGAAATGGAGGACCCTGGTCATTAGGAAAAGGAGGTCCTTGGCCTTCTCGAAATGGAAATCTATCGGGAGGAAAATTACGTCTTGGTCTAGGACACTGATCTTCAGGAAAAGGCATATCTTCAGGAGGATAACCGCCTTGGAATTCATTACCATAATTATATAATGGACCTTCAATATTCCTGCGAAGTAAATATTCTTAGTATATAGAAATAGAAAGGTGTAGACAAAAAAAACTTGATGCAAGTTACAAACATTAAGGCAAAATAAACATTATATTTAAGAATATTTGCCCATAAAAGGTACATTGAAAGATTGGCAGGTACATAACAAATTTTAATTATATAATTTACAATTACATGATTATACATATAAAAAATTAATTTATTTACATATAAAATATAAGAATGAATTATTAGTTTAATTTCAAAGAAATTTATAATATTATAATGAAATAAATTACAAAGTCAAAATAAAAGTGATGATTGGTTGGTTGGGTTTTGTGGCGCAAGATCCAAAAAGGACAAGCTGCGCCAAAAAATTAAATTTTAAAGAAAACCTTTATAAGCAAAACCAACATTCGATGTTAAAAAGTTATAAAACAAAAATAATTGTTTATAAATCAATTAAAATAAAATAAAAGTGAATTACAAAGTTAAAATATATTTCACTGGTAATTAATTTGGTATAATCAGTAGACATTAATAACAAAGCAAATTTCTCATTAAATAAAAAAACTAAACTATGAATAAGTAGGGAAAAAAAATTTTTTTTTTAGTTACTCAATTTTATTAATTTAGTAAAGATTTGAATTCCGCAAATTAAACTTTTACCAAAATCAAATGAACAAAAGAAATAGAAAAATGTAAGATGAATAATTATGAATGAAAATAAAATTTAATAAACAAAAGCTATAAATATTCATTAAAATATCAACAATATTTTTACATTTGATTTTTTCTGAGGAGATTATGAAATGGTTAAAATGTTTTCAGTTAAAAGTATTCAAGGGTACATACTTATACATTTTAAATTAATGTATTTTAAATACATACAATGCAGAAATTTTTTTAAATTATGTATAACTGAGTAACAAATTTATTTTTGCAATATGCTATAGCTTTAAAATTATTTTATAAACATTTAATTTTACATTTCCAAGCATGTAATAAAATCAAAGAATCTAAAAACAAGAATTTCCTCTAAATATGTTACTATTTGCCACTGAAAATTTTTTTATTTAAAAAATCATATTTTGTTTTTACAGTTTTATGAATATTTTGCTTGTATAGATTAAAAATAAGGTGATTTTGATAACGAAAATTAATTAATGTAAATCATTGAAACTGAATTTATAAATCTATGGAAATATTTTTATTTAAATGTTCATTGTGTATTTATTTAAAGAGTAAGCATTTTTAAACAATTATCCATGAATTGTTACCTTCAAAATTAATCCTAATAACTAATACCATTACTTAAAGAGCTTTAAAAAAATAATTTTGAAGAAATATAAATAATCAAAACCTGAAAACTTAAAAAATAACTTTAACATATAAATATAAGAGAAAAATGATAAATATACTAAATTCGAAAATGGTATATTTTTATAATTTAATAATATTTCATTTTGAAATTGTAAAAAAAAAATTATTTTAAAACTAAAAATTATTTTTTTTGAAAATTTAATTTTGAATAATGTTTCCAGATCTCCATCAAATTCATGGGAAAAAAATCAGAAGGGTAGTTAAATATATGAATTGAATATAAGTTTTTGTTATCAAACTGAATATTTTTCCTTCACTAAGCATTACTAAGGTACAATCAAATTTTCAAACTAATCTTTTGATAAATATAAACATTTCAGGTGCTGGCCTGAAGCAAGTAAATTAAAAATCTTGGGGAAATAAACTTATTATTTCTTAATTGTCAAAATTCAAGCATTCATTTTCAAAAAACATTTTTAACTGAAGAGAAAGAAATGTTCATCATGTTACAATCTCTTTTTATACACAATGACAAATTAGTTAAAAACCAGATGTTTATTCCAAACTAATTTGTCAAAAGTGGTGTATATGAGCAATTAGAAACATACACATCCAATGCAAAGTTCAAATGCAGAAAATGAACTTAAGCGAAAAGCAATAACCATTCAAAAATTGCAAAAACTGAAAAAGATATTTTTTACTTGTTTCATGTACTTTTTTGTATGATGGTTGATTCAATTAAAGCAAAGTTTAATGTGGTTTCTAGAACAAATTTGTATAATTCTTTTAAACATCGTCCCAATTAGATGTAAAACTTACTAACTTTTCAACTGAAGGTCACAATGCTAATTAATCAGCAGTAGTTTCGAAGAGAGTAATTAAATATACATTTTCTTCTTTACTTAATTCTTAAAACATAAAACAGAATTTGTGGTTTTATTTAGTTAGAAGAAATTGCTTTCAAATCAAAATTTCAGAAGCCTATTATAAAAAATGTTTAATATAAATAAGAAATTAGGTTTTACACAAGAAAAGAATTTTCTATCAGTATTGAACAAATCTCAAATATTTGAACAAAACAAATCAGTTACAGAAGACATAACTGATTTTATACAAAAGTTTATTAATACCTTTAGAAATAAAATCATTCTTTACATTTAAAAATTAATGATGAAATTGATCTAATAGATTTAAGAAAAAAGGGTTTTTTAAATTAATTTTTATCTAAAATTTTTTTATCAGATTATAATTCTTCTCCCTTTCTCAAATTTAAAGCAGTAATCTGAAAGTATTTAAAATAACAATTATTCAAAATTTTCCAAATGATTGATTTTATAGTATTCCTCAAAAATATAAGAAAAATTTGATATTTAAAAGAAGACATACCCATCAGGTCCTCTAGGTCCTTCATGAAACTCTCTCGGTCCACCACGAAATTCCCCAGGTCCATCTCTATAGCCACTAGAAGGTCCACCAAATTCTCCAGGTGGTCCTCCATAACCAACAGATCTTTTTGGGAAGTCTGGAGGATCAAGAAGACCTGGCCCTGGTCTTCCAGGTACTGGGCCTACTTCCATTTCACCTCCTTCAGACTAAACAAAAAATATATTCATTTATTATTAAACAAAAATGTGTCAATCAAAATTTTATAATCTGTAAAAATATAAGTATAAAAACAACTAAAGCAAAGAAGTTACTAAATATTAAAAAATTCTTTGACATTTAAGAATATTACTTTCATGAGAGCAAGAATAAAATTTGCAACATGTATTTACAACAGCACAAAAAAAAAAAACTAAGAAAGAAGAAAATCTCATTTTATTTTTAATAATTAAAATTAAACATTTTTTGGGAAGTAAAAATGATTTAACATAACTATGAGGTAGTTTTATGCATTATGAAATTAAAACAAGAGCAAATCAGATTTTCTAAAAAAAAAATAACATTATTCAATAAAATAAAATATCACTGCGAAATAATCTGTTTAGCTTTATAAAATTAGATATATAATATAATAATTAATTTAGTTTAATTTTTTTTTGTACATAAATTTAAATGTTCACCATTCAGTACACAACTCATAAATTTTTTTCCCCTACATTTTACTGTTTTTTTATTTGCTTACTAGAGGTAATGAATCAAAAAATCATATTACTCATGTTTAGATTTTAAAAACATAAATATTTTGCTTTATATAAAGATACAACAAATTATTTACATCATCAAGTTTACATTCCTAATCCTTTTTCTTTATAACAAAAACCATAATTGTTTCATTTAATAAAAAATTAATATGGGGAAAAAAATGGAAGTAAAATTTTTGTTATAAAAGCATTTAAGAAATTTAACTATTAAATTATTTATACACCCATTTACTTATGAAAATGGTCAACTCAAAATAAATCTTGAAACGAGCTTTAGCCCCATCTAGCACAGTTGTTTTGGGAAGGTCTTTCTTAGAGACTAAAGGAACTGATTGATGAATTTTAACTTATTAGAAATGACAAAGCACCTTTTTAGATAGAAAAAAAACTTCTTTAATCAATGGGGGCGAATTTAAAATTGGGTATAAACCAGAAATCACTTAATGGCATAAGCATAAGGTGATTATTAATCTTCACTGCATCCTTATTTCTGTCTGCATGTTTTGATGCAGATTTTTTTCACATAAGTGTTCAGTTTGCCTAAAAGTCTGTTGTCCATTTAAAAAAAAAAATAATAAATAAAAAAAAAAAAAAAAAAGTCCACAATTCCTTCAAGATATTTCTTCCTGGATTTGTATGTCAGAAAATCATAGGCTGGGGATTTCAAAGGGGCTAGTTCAAATGCTTTTGATATCTGACACCAGAAATGTACATTTGCAGAGATATCAAGCTTGAGGGAGAATAAGCTACTTGAAGATTCTGAGAAGAAATAGTTATTTTATTAATTTTTAAAATTCAGTTTCCTGTTTAATAAAAAAACACTATGCAAATACATAAAAAAAATTAAGCAATTTTGCTATTATTATTTATTAAATGTTCAAAAATAATCATCAATATTCAAATTAAATTAAAAACATAAAATACATTGAAACTTTATTTATTATTCTATTTTCCTGATTTTAATTTGCTTTGATTTTATAGTATTTCTTTTTTTTTAACAAAGAAGGGCTTTATGAGAAAGAAAAACAGTTATATTTTTTAGGAAATTGTAATTTTTAAGTAAAAAATTATAATTTTTTAAGTTTTTGATGATTTTTTCCTTTATAAAATGGCTTTGACTTACAGTTTTGATCAATGGTTTTTCCAGGAATCTAAAAATAGGCAAAATATATTGCATTTTTACTACTCGTTGGTATTAATATTAGTTTTCAATTAAAAATATTATAAATTTTCTAAGAAAAGTTAATTAGGGAAAACAATTTTCAAACTATTTGAATGCGTATGTTTAAAACCAAAATTTATAACAAAATAATTAAAAATTAAATTATTTATTGATTTAAATTTGTATGTATACCTATAAATTGCAACAACGCCTTTTAAATGAACAAAAAAAGGGGGGGAGGGCAAAACATTTTTTAAATGCAATTTGCATTCAATACATGACACATTGAATAAAAATTAATTTATGTTCTAAAGATGAAATATGAAAAAATTTCTTTGAAGATGTGCAATTAATATAAAATTTCCTTTATTAATTCAACAAATGAGCACACGCAAGTTCTCAACAAATATGATAAAAATACACAAGCATACACGTATTCTTGTCACATTAATGTGGTAGAATTTGAAAGTGAGAGGTTAATTCGAAAACATAATTATGCTCCTCCATAGTAACAACCTCTCAACTTTTTTCTTGACAAATCCAACTTTTCATCTCTTTAACTTTATTTGTTGAGAAGTTTAACAATGTTTTATTATACACTTGATTATAAAAACTTTTTGTGCTGAAATAACAACCAAAAGTAAATTTTGAATACTAAAAGCACAAAAATTTATGATAGTTTATTAATCTTCTAACGCTTTATGTGATTCTTACAGTCCCTCTTAATTAATTACACAATTTGTTACATATAAAACAACCCTGATGAGTTTCATAGAATGAGGCTCTGGGACAATGTGGTATAATACAATATAATTATTCATTTTTATTAATAAATAATTTCAAAATATTTTTCTGAATTAGTCAGGGTGAAAAATTAAATAGTAAAAAGATCCTCTCCTTTTTGTATAGGGGAAAAGAAATATTCCTTCAAAAATTGGAAGCTCTCTTTCATTAAAAGATGCCATATTCAAAAGGTTATCTTCAAAAATAGAGAATACTAGCATATAGTTTATTGGGAACGAGGGAATAAGTAGACATATTGGCTTCTGGAACTGCATAAAACCCAAATTCAAAACTTTTTTGACAGAGAAAGAGCTTGTTGACTAAAGTAGGGAAGAGAAGGATTGATTCCTTAAACAACAAAGTATTCATCAATCATGTGAAGATTGCTAATTTTTAAGGAAAATTTCAAGATTTACTTATTGAAATTTTAAAAAATCTATCACAGCTGAAGTAAATAAAAAAATTCCTGCTATTTATAAATATATTTATAAATTATAATTTTTTTTTATCTTTCTTAGGTTATTAATGCTTTAAACATATCTTCAAAATATCGAGACAATTTAAAAATAGTTAAAAAAAATTTAAATGTTAATTTCAAACAAGAGAGAATTTTTATTTTTGAGTGTAGTCGAAACTTACAAAAAGTCATGGTCTAATCAGCGTATTTGCATGAGCAAGTAGGTATTCTTAAAAATAAGGAAAATCAAAACAAATTTAAGAAATTTATTGACAACCCTACTATTTTGATGCCATTTTTTATTGCAAACTTAAGGCTAAAATTGCAGGTTTCATAAAATTAGCAGAAAATCTGATTGCACCACAGAATTATTTATTACTAATTCCAAATTATTCTCCATCAATACATAGATGCATTTAAAATGATTTGACAAAGCAAAATAAAAGTAAACAGTACTAGTAAGATATAAATAGCATCAGATGTTCACTTACATCAATTAATATTTTATCAGGTTTATACATTTATATTGTAGAGGATTCAAATAATTTAATATCCCACTGAGTTAAAAAAATTTTAGTAAAAAATTAAAAATATTTTTTAATGTTTTATTTTACAGTCTGTAATATATAAATATATATGAGGTAAAAGTATGAAATATTTTATACCCATCTGCCACGTCCTCTTCCTCTGCCACGTACCCCTCTTCCTCTACCACGACCTCGTAAAAAATTAATGTCTCTTTGGTATTGTTCCTAAGAAAATCATGAAAAAAACTATAGTTTACAATAGTAAGATTAAGATTACAAGTTAAAAAATACAAAAAAATTAAGAAAATAGATTAAAAAGAATGAAATTAATAGTTTAGTTTTAACTGGAATGAATACATAATCATATAGAATGATATTCAACAATCCAGGAAATAATCAGTGCTTATGAACCAAACATTGAATTTTTGTAAGACAGCAAAACTAAAAAGCACAAATGGATTTGGCTCTGATCACTTTTTGCACAAATAAAGAATAATTCAACTAGAATCTATAGTTTAAAGTAGATTCTGAGCCTATGAATCATATTTGAAGTGAGAATCAAATCCATAAATTTTAAACTGCAAGCCAAAACATTATCAACTCCATTGGCAACAAATGGAATTCAGAATGTATTTACTGAGATTGATAACTTTTTTTGTCTCTTCTACTCACCAAATATGTATTCAAATGATTGTCATTTTGTTCAGTAATCTGAACGACCATGTGCAACTACGTTGAACAAAGTCGTTCAGATAATATTTCTGTTTACCATAACAGAAATAGTTTAGTTCTTTAAGGAGCAACAAATGTAACCTATACATAACCTAAGCATTGAAATAAGATTATCAAAACTATCAATGCTAACTTAAATTAACGGTCTGTTTTGTTATACCAATATTGTTTTGATGTTATCTAAAAAAGAACAAAATTGTCCTGGTTTGATATAAATTTAAAAATTACACATATTAAAATATATGTCTACATATATGTGTACTAATTTTAAGCAATAATAGCTAAATAAAATTGTTTTTTCTTACACATAATAAATTTGATTATAATGAATTTTTAAAAAATTGTGTTCATTTTGCATTGAATTGCATCTGTGGAGAACACTGTACAAATTGTATGAACGACTGACTCAAAATTGCTTCAAGAGAAAGTTTTACAACATAAAAAATTTTCAAATTTTTCTTTTAAAAATTTTTCAAACTTTCACATTATTCTGGTTTTAAAATATCCATTTAAAACTGTAAATCTACTTTAATCTTTAAAAAACCACTAACTTTTATCTCCACGGAGAGAAAATGGTGACACAAACAAAAAATTACAATTGAAACACAAACAAAAAATTATTCAAAGTAACATAACTTATGCCTCAACTAAGATTTACAACTTGTAAGACCATACTTCAAATGAAGACTTGGAATATGAGGCAACTGTCTAACATGTGCTTTGAATGAAATAAAAATGCTTATTATTTTTCACAGATGAAGACAGTAGCCAAAGTGAAATTTGTACTGATGATGTGAATGCACTATTTTTAAAGCCCAAATAATATCCAAAATATATAATTGCCAGCCATTAAAAAACTAGCAATTGGATATATCAATTTAGTAATTAATCAAAAAAGTCAATTTTGCAATTAATCTGGATACTAACACACATTCAGTTCAAATACTTGCTATTCGAACTTACATAATGAAATTACTGATGGTTAAAAAAATATGCCCACGTGGGGAAGTAGAGAATAAGCAGTTTTCGGGAGCAAATTCCGTCTTCTGTAGGATCTAATCAGAGCTTAACGATTATTCACAAGCATGTTTTTTGATAAGTTATTCACAAGATGAACAGTTATTTGATGGTATCAGGATTATCTCAGACAAAAATGAAATAACTAAAAAGCTTCTAATGAATAAATATGATGATTAAAATGGCTTCATTTAAATTAATTTGATTATTTAGATAATTTAATGCTAATTCACAGTCCATTCCCAACATCAAATTAATAAAGTTTAAATTGAATGCAACAAAATGTTAAAAGTCCAACATGCTTTAAAAAAAAAGATGTACATGGAAGAGTTTTAACTTATAAAGTTTTACATACATTCTTAGACAAAACTTGCTATTGATAGGTTATTCACACGAAATGCTAAATTTCAGGCGATATCACACTACTATTTTTTCTCTAATGAAGTAGAGGGGATCCAAACAACAAGAAAAATTAAAGGATTTTTAGCTTCTGATTATTTGCTAAAATCCACTTTAGAAAGCAATATAAATTCAAAGCTAATTTGTAAAAATAAGAAACTTTCACTCTACTGCCCTTTTGCGAAACAGCCAGGTATATACACAAATACAGAAGTTAAAAGCTACAAATAGATGTTTTTGTGCACTGGATAGGTTTACCAAAAAAACTGTAATTGGAAGGACGATTTGTGTTAAATGTCAGAAAAAAGACCATATTCCAATGATTACTCATTGGAGAAAAGTGATAACCCAGGTACTACATTTACTCACAAGATTGATATTGCTGTATTAAACACAGTGTATTTGCCACACACACAGAATTTTTATAACTGGAACAAGTTCTTTTATAACTGGCCAGATTAGTGCAACAAAATTGACCTTATGTCTTCTGGGTGGAGGTAACTAGACTAATTTTATTCACAATGTTGTTGATAGTTTGAAATTAAGTTGTCTCCACAAAAAGCATTGGAAGTGTATAGATTTGAAATATACAGCAAATGTTTTACACAAAATGAAAAATAGTTTCAAATATTCAGCATTTGGAACAAGTTAATATTGAAGCATTTGAAAAGCTTCAATGAATACATATCATATCCACCAACTCTAACTGATGTATCACAACTCCCTTTCAAGGAAAGAATGAAACTGACTAAGCAGGATTGTTTCCATCAAAAAAAGTTTCTGTAAAACTCTTTGCTGTGCATTGATGAGAGAACAGCTGATAGGAGTTAGTCCTTTTGAATAGAAAGACCTATTACAAGTGAAGGGCATAGACTTCTTTGATGCCTTCACATTTTTTGACTGGGCAAAATTATACAGATTCCATCTAGTTTTGAAAAGAGCAAAGACTAACAAAGCTTTATGGGCAACAAAACATGCTAAACACGTTTTGGGGGAAATGGTCTAGGGAAAAACTGCTAGTTGTGTTCATTTCATGAGATACAGAATGCAGGGAAGCAGTGAAAAAGGGGATGTATTCTGATCATTTAAGAATTTGATCAAAAATCAAGCACATGTACAATAAAGGTGCAAATAATAACTAGCAAATAACTGGACCAGTTCAACAGTAAAATAGAAACTTAATTTGTTCAACTGGTTATGCTTCTAAATATAAATCAGAAATGGGAGGATAATTAAATTGAGAACACTGTGCAAAATGTGAAATCATCCTGAGTACCAAATTATTTCTTTTTTTCTTTAAAAAAGGTTGTGTGGCAAACATAATAAAAATATAAAAATTTGTTGTTAATAAAAACATGGTTGTTCTATGCTATGCTGTGTGTTATACATAGTTACTAAGAATTACTTAGCATGCAGCAGAACACAATATTAGCAAAATGAGACATATTTTAATCTACCGTAGAAAACCAACAAATTATTCACATTTAATTTTATATCAAAATTTGTCACAGTAAAACAAATCTATGATTTTAGATACATTATAAAAATATGGTTTATTTACATCAATATTTGGAGGATACATGCCCGGATCTCTAAAATCTTGATATGGTTCTTCCCTGTAATTCTGTTCATTAGGACCTAAATTAAATCTGTTTTGCTCAAATTCTGCATTTGACTTCTAAATGAAATAAAAAAAAACAAATATTTAAAATAATAAAATCAAGATTCATAAAAATGTACAAGTAAACAACTTAAATAATGTTAAATTATTGTTAGTAAATATTTTTAAAATTTATTTAAAGAATTAAATGCAATTAAATAAAACAAGCAATATTTCATTTGCTTCAAATTACTATAAAACTCTTTACATAGCTTATCAGTTCATAAATACTTTGTTAAAATTGATAAATTATACAATGTTTTTGAATGATTAAGTTCAGGAAATATATTATCCAATTCCATTTAAGTTTTAATTTTCACTTACTATATTAGAATTTTCAATGTTTTGGGGAGGCATTGATGGATCTCCTGGAGGAACTGGAGCAACAGACAAATTACCAAATGGAGGTTGGCCAGGAGGTGGTCCATAAGGTGGAAACTGTGGTGGAACCACAGGCGGAGCAGGAATTGCAGGTGGTGCAACAGGTACATTCCCAGGGTACATATAAGGTTGCATATACATGTATTGGGTTGGCGGATAATACATTCCAGTACTTGGAGCAGTGACCGATGTATCAACACTAGCTGTATTAGTGCTAACACCTAAATAAAGACAAATATTTATGACAATTTTACTTTTAAAATGTTGGGACAAGTCCCTGGAATTTTTCAATTTTTTCTTTGCAATATATAAATGTTGACTTCTATTTATGACAAACCCTTCCCCAGTAGGCATTTTGCAAGATATTCGATTGTCTCAATAGCTTTCAGTTGTCAGGCTATTTCATTTGATAGTTAAAATGAATGACTGATACTTATGTGATACTAAGTATAAATAGAATGACCAATTTTTATAAGTTTAATATACATAAATAATAGTAAAATGACAATAGACAAATATAAATCACAGCAGCAGTTACAAGATATACTCATATCTGATTCAAAAATATATTCTACCAAAAAAACATAGCTAATTTTTGCTCCATATAAATAACTTTTATTGTGATAAATTGTCATTAAAAAAATTGAAACATGTTAAAAAAATTAAAAATTTCATAATTTCTAGCAAGTTTGAAAGAATATTGAAGAAACATTTGTATAAGAGTTTGGAACATTTAAAAATTAAATTATTTGTAACTTAAAAATGAAGAAAAAATCACAATCTGTAGCAATATAGATATGACAAATAATCATGTTTGCTTTTCAATATTTCTAAGAAAAGAACTGCAAGGATTCTTCAAAGAAAATACTTTAAATTCAGATGAAAGGTCCTTTTTAATACAAATAAAATTTGAATTTCATTTTGTTTAAATGGTCTAAAAAACTAATATTACTTGTAATGAAGATTTTATAGCATGTCAGTATTATAATAGATGTATGGTTCACTTAAATTCAGAATTTAGAATTTAATCCAGAAATTCTTGAAACAAATTTTTAAGAAACAAAATATAAAGAATAAACAATTGTATTAAAACCCTAAAAAATTAATTTCTAACTGTTGATCAAGTAATTTGTTATTGAATTATTTTTTAAAATGTTAAAAATTTGAATCGAATATACATGCAAAATCCTAAAATTTAATTACTTTTTTCTTTGATAAATTTTAAGCTACAACTAAAAAATAGTTTCAAATTGTATTAATATTGTATTAGGTTGGGGAAAAAGAAATCCATTATTTTTATGTGAACTTTATGTAACTTCTTTTGGATTCACTTTGTAAAAAGTTTAAAACAACTTTCATGTATATTTTTAAGTCTTGCGTGTTACCACTGTTGACATGCGGTTAACTTCGATCATTTTTGATATTTTATAGACATTTTCGACGATGCTGTATCCACATGGGAGGTGCATCTCTAACATCAAAAATACCCGAACGGAATCGACGAAACAAAAATTGTATGTAACTGGTTGTTACAGTCTTATATAGGACGTTAAACACCTTTCACAATTTTAGCCACCCTGCTATCTTTTTCGATGTTACAAGAGAAAAACGAAAATATATCGAATTTTCTGTTTGTTGTCTTCCATTTTTAAAACCTTGTACTCGTAACTGAATTAATCAAACAAAAAACCGCAAAAGGATATTTTAGTGTCAAATGTCACCTTTCCAACGAGCATAAATCTGAAATTGTTTGATAGATATCGAACACTACAGACATCTACCGAAAAAATAATGGATTACTTTTTCCCCAAACTATTATTTTTCATGGGAAGACTATATTTCATGGGAAGATAATACTAGAACTATTAGAAGAAATGCAAAGTATCCTTGTGATCAAATACTTATTTTTTTCAATATGGATTTGTAAGCAAATTCCATGAAATCTATTTAAAAAATATATTAACCAATGTAACATTACTAATAAATCAAATGTAATATACTAGCAATGTGTGACATGGATGCCACTTTAACTTAACAGCCACTTTCACAGAACATTGTAGCAAAGATTTGAAATGAGTTTTAAATTTGTAATTAAATTAAAAAAGAAGGAAAATTTTCATTTTATATATTCTTATTTTTATCACTGCTTTTACATATTTCAAGGACTATAAGTTGTTTGATGAATAAAGATTATGGTATGTATTTTGATGACATTTAATCTTTGTTCATTTATTATATTAAAGTAAACTTTAAAAAAATTTTTAACACTTTAATAAGAGTAAAAAATAGACATCTTGGTATTAGTTGATCTACTTTAATAATTAAAATATGCAGCTTTCATTACTAAATTCTCAAAAAATTAGAAATCAATCTTTTCAATTAAAAAGTGAGTGACACCTACCGATACACTGATGTTTTATGTTTTAGGAAAATCAGATACCAATAAGTAAACACAATTCAAAAACTTACCAACAGCAGTTTGAGTTGGAGGTGGAACAGTTATAGTTGGAGTAATAGTGGCAGAAGATACACTCATAGATGAAGGTCCAGCTGCCATGGAAGATTGAAGTGCTTCGGCTTTAGCTTTTTGCATTTGTTCTTTCTTCTGAAGCAATTGTATTCGCCACTCTTGCCATTGTTTCTCATACTGGGCAAAGGCTTCTTTATCAGGATGATTTTGATTTTGTTCTTTCCAAGATTCAAATTGTTTTTCCCATTCTTTAAATTGTTGCTCAAATTCTTCTTCTTCTTTATCAAATTGACTCTAAAAATATGCATTAAATTAAACTCAGGACAAAAACATAGCAAATCTGTACGATCGCATCAATCAAGTTTTATATCTTAATAAAATATAGCAAAAACAATTTTTAATTAGCACTCAATTAAATGATTTATTACTGATTTTTGTATATTAAATTATTTCTTGAAATAAATTATCAAAAATCTCAAAATTCAAAAACTGGCATTTCTTAATTTCAATTTCTTTAATGTCAAAATCATTATTATCCTCACAGATCTACAACATTATTTAATTAAAGATCCCAATAATGTGAAATATAAATTATCCCCTTCAAGTCCTGCTGGTTACCCTAAAGAGGCGAGGAGATGTCACTAGGCAGAATGTACATCAGGAGCTTTCTTCTGGCAAGATCATCCTAGGCCTGAAGGACATTCAATAGTGCTCAATTAAAACTATTATGTGGAAGTTGGAACAAAGCCATTCCTCTGCCTTTGGGTGGTCCAAGTCTCCTGATGTTCAGAGGCTGTATTGTTCCCTTTTTCCCATGAACCAGATACTTTCTTGGATACATGACTGGAATGACAGCAAGTAACCAGGAATTAACTTTTATAGGTAGTCATGTACATCAGGCAAGCTTCATCAAAACACATACATAGACACTAAAATGTCTTAAGATTTGACTGGGGAAAGAAGATCTTCATTATGTGAAGTAAATGCAATATATCATACATTTTACACTTGATCACCTGTTCTCCTTCAGCTTTTCCAGGTTCTTCTACCAAGAATCTAAAAAAGAGGACTTGTTTCTAAGTCTTCTTCTTATTCTGGACTTTTTAAAAGTTCATGGTTTACAGATCTGGCTTAACTTAATGGTTAACCAAATAGGATAAGAAACAACACTACAGATATAAATTGTAAGTTATATAATGAGAAGTTTCTTTCAGAACATATTAATTTTTTAAAATATTAGAATTTTAGAGATAATTAGTAAACTGGAGTCATTTATTGGTGATTTCGATATTTTAACTATAAATAAGATAAAGAAAATGAATGTCAAAATAGGAGTAGTCGTCAATTCCTAACTGCTGAAAAAATGTGTAAATATTAAGAATATTCAATAAGCAATTAATTCCCTAAATATTCAGTTCACATAGCTAAAACACCAAAACATATCTTTAAAAAGTAATGCTTATTTTTTATCCTTAATTTTCAAATTAGCAAGTTCAATTAATTGAAATTTAATTAAAATTCAATTAATAATATAGTATTTTTAGCTTATTGTTTGCTAATTTTAAAGAATCTTTTATAAGAATCCTGAATAAAATCCTTTAATAATATAAATTCATTATACAAAAAAGATTTTAGCCATTGCAACATCAGGTTTTTTACTCATAAAAATATGATACTAAGAGATTAAATTTGAAGAAACCATGGATACAAAAAATAACTCAAATATTATGTTAGTTTAATACATTAATTAAATCCTGTATGTAAAAAGAAACAATGAAATTCAATGCAAAAGAAATTGCAATTCAAAATTCAGATCTAAAAAAAGCATTAAAGTATTTAAATCCATGTTACACAAATTCAATATTATGCAAAATTTAAGTAGTATAAATATATAAATGCTTATTTGTAAATGTTTTGCTTAGACATTACTATTGTTGAACTTATTAAATAATTGTCTACACATTTTATCTGTGAAACTTGCAATTTTCAAAGCTGAGAAAGAAGCCTAAAATTTAAGACAACTTGGTGGTATCAGACAATATTTTTGGTAACAGGGCAACAAAACGTAGGTCAACATTCTTGATAGTTAGGTGATGGACCAATAGAAGTTGCCATAGTCTTACTAAAAGTATGTTCCAGAAATTTCCAAGAACTATATCGAAGAACTATAAATATCTGCCTCAGCCACACAAAGAGAAACAAGAACCAGATATTTGAGTTAATGGCTTTGCAAATTTCTCTGTTTAACTTCTATATCACAGAAATTACATAGATTTTTATAGTTTTGGTAAAAGCTTCAAAATGAAATAATTATAATCATCGCAACTAAGAGAACTGTGAAAAAGTGTTTGTTTAGGTAATAAATTTATCTTTAATTTCTAGATAATTATATTCTTGTCGCCATTAGGAAAGTTTTTATTGCAGTTAATAGAGACTTGAATCTAGTGCAACTAAATATTTTAAATACAGCCATAAAGAAATTGATTGCTAAAGCCATCTACATAGCTCAAATTACAAATGCATTAACTTTTAACATTGTCATATAATAAATAAAACAGAACTCCATAACATACTATAGTTTTGTTTAGTAAGTTTACACTTGTTATTTAATGCTCTCAGTTTAGTAGAATCAATAAAAGAAAGTCTAGTTAAAAAAAATGATGGTTAGTAGAAATTCTATATTTTGTAGAAATATACCATATTTTCCTGTATATAATCTGCTGATTATGCATTAAAAAAGTTCACTCAAAAAACTTCAGCGGAAATAGAGAATTTTTTTTATCAAAGAAATTTCCAGTTAACATATTTATTTTATAAAACTCACTTTGAAGTCTCTTTTCTAATTTTTTCTCATATTTCATGTTTTTGCCAAATTATCTAATTGAATGAAATCATAGTAATTATAAAAGGAAAACCATACAGCAGACATTTGATAGTTTCTATAAGTAACTGTATTTCCATGTAAGTTTGAATGTTCTAGCTATGCTTTTACTTATGTTGTTTGAGAAAATCCTATAAAACTAGTTTAGACTTTATTAAAATATAATTAGTGTCACTCTGAAAACAAAATTTTAAGTTTTTAGTGTATATATAGCCAATATTTTAAAAACTACTCTTAATTAGCTATTATAAACAATTATAAACATTTTCCAGTTGCAATTCTACAGTTATCAAAGATTTATATGATACTGAAACAATTACAAATGTTTTTCCTAAAGTTCATAACAAAGTCAGTCAGATAATTGAAAGAATAGTCTTAAAAGATAAGAACTTCTAAACAAATTAAGACTAAAAAAGATAAAATATTAAGATTCTATTAGTTACTTTGTAATCATTTTTTGTACACAATAACTAATTAAATTGAGATGAATAGTTTAAATTGGATTACAAATTATTACAAAATTCACATCAGAGCATAAATTTTAAGAAATGAAAATGAAAGTCAAGCAAAGATCAATAATTTTAATAATTTCATTATTCATTTTATACTTTCATTATTAAGAATGTGACATAATGCTACAACTTTTTATAGAAGCAATTTACTTCTAGATTTAATAAGGAAACAAGACTGCAAAAGAACACCAATAGTTGAATGGATTCAATCAACAGCATTAATTTTAAAGTAGCAGAAAATTACTGCACTGAATTCTTCATAAAAATTGATTACAAATATAATTGGCAAAATTATTTAATCTAACAACTAACTTTATGATACATATTAAAAAATATGACATTTTAATAAAAAGATATCTTGAAAATATTTTGTATTTTAAGAAAATGTACCAAAACATTTTGCCTATAATGAACAAATTATTTTAGCTTTAAATATTTTATGAAACTAACTAAAAATATATTTATACTCAAAAAAGAACAATTGTTTGGAACAGTGATAAAATGTAACTACAACATAAATATATACTATAAAATAAAGCACTAATAAAATTTCCTTAATCTTGAAACTGCTTATATATATATATACATACATACACATATATATACATACATACGGCAATGGAATTTGGTTTATTTGACACTCTAAAGTTACTTTTTGCACATAAGCACTAATTGGAGCTATAACTTAAAAAAATGATTTTATATCACTATGAATATCCAAGCAATGGAATTCATGAATTTTAAGCTGCCAACTCAGCTATAGAATGTTTGAGGAAATGTCAACCAAATAAAAAACATTATGGAGTAATTCGAAAGCAGCTCAAGTCCACGTGTTTAACAGAAAGAAAAGAGATGTTGGATATGAAAAATACATTGAAAGAATCCTTACTAAATATTTAACATTAGAAATTAAAATCTTACCATGATTAAAGTATGAAATTTATATTCAGTATGGAATAAATTATTAATATACAATCAAAAAATTTTTAATTAATGAAAACCTGCTGAGATGTTGATTGTGATGCATTTACATTTGTAGCTGCTGTAGTTGCTACAGATTCAGCTGAAGGAGTAACTGTAGATGCTGAAATTGATGATGTTGCAGTTGATGTAGTTGTTGAATAAGACCAAGCAGTAGCAGTTGCTGGTTGCTGAAAACTAGTCCATTGCTGTGCTTTCTGTTCCAATTCTTTTAATTTTTTAGACTCAGAACTATCTTTGGGCACAAGCTAAAACAAAATGAATTTCTTACTAGATAATCAATAAAATTAAAAAAAATTTTTTTTTGATAATTTTGATTTTTTTTCCTCAGTAATGCTTTTTGACTAAGTAATCTCTACCTATTTTGATGAAACTATTTCGTTTATCAACAAGTATGCAATAAAAAAAATTAAAAAACTGAAAATACAGTAGTTAAATACAACCCAATCACTAATTTTATTAAATTCATGTCTGCTTTTGACAATTCTCTTTTTTCATAAAAATACATTTTAAAAATATTAATTTTAACATATAAATGGATACCTCTTTTCTAATTGAGATTGTTTGTTTTACAGCTTGTAAGAAAATGAAAAAAAATAACCTTATTTTAACAAATTTTATCTTAACGAAGATTAATAATAATGAAAACAAATTATTTCATGTTGATTAAATTTCATACAGATTTTACTAATCAAAAATAAATCTTTGCAATATTTTTTCAAGAAATGCTTAAGCAAAAATTAGAAAATATTTATAAAAATAATTAATATTAAAAAAAATAATTTCTTGGTAACAATCTTCTAATTACAAAAACCATTAATTTTTTTTAATTTACTTAATTGTTCAATTTATAGAACTAAATTACAATCAAAAGGCTAAAGACACTATTCACACAACTTAAAAATTTATGCATCACCATAAATTTGGCTATAAATGAAGCAACCAGTTGCTAACTACAAAGTATGACATATAATAAAATTTAATCTGGTTAATGGAAATTTTTTAAAAAAGTATCTTTTCCTTTTTAAATTAATCTTTTATTGACTAAAAAATTTTTTGATACAGCTGAAACTTAAGAATGAGATTTTTCTCCCAACATAATTAATTTTTTAACTGAAAACATTTTTCATACCATTAAGATTTCTAGAAACAAAATTTACTTTTAAAGGAATTCCCCTTTCTACATAGTAAATATTATGCATTTAATGTTTCAACACATATAAAAAATTTATTTTATGATTTTATCCTTTAAACTCTTTCAAATGTACATTTATATTTTTCATATATTAAAATAACGATAAGAAAAATATCATTAATCATTAAGAAACATATAACTAAATTTGAAAGAGAAATAAGTACTATTCAAAAATTAAAATTTACAAGTAATAATTGTATATATGTTATGATATTTAAACCTATTACATACACTTTTAAATAATACTTTGTTTAAATACATTATGATTATTTTGATGGAATTAAGGTTGATTTTTTCTTGTTTATTTAACTTATAAATTAAAGTATTCATAGTAAGTATTCTTAAAATTTCATAATTCTGAAAAGATATTTTTATTTTAAAAACTGAAAATCGAAACAGAGAAAATTATGATCATACATAATATATATATATTGTAAGAAAAATGATATTCTGAAAGATTCTTCTTACTATATTAAACAAGATTTAGAATGCATTTGAAAATTTATAGAGTACCACAACATTTAAAAAAAAAAAAAATGACAAAAATTATCCAATGTTACCTAATTCATTGAACTCAACAAAATATTGAATTTAATGATTTTGAATTTAAGTAGTAAAAGATTGATGAACAATGACTAAAATTGAATTCATAATTTACTTATATCTATTTTAAAAAAATTAATGTGTAAAAATATTGTAAAAAAATCCTTAATTTTTTTTTTTAATTATGAAATTTTAATTTTAAAACCTTAGTTTAAACCAGCTGGATTTTGAAAGAAATAAAATTTGCACTTTCCCTCAAAATGTTAGTTTTTATAAAGTATACAGGTGTTATGACAAGAAAACATGTTTAAAAAATAACAGCTTTCTCAGGGTGAAAATGAAAAAATGTTAATCAGTAGAAAATAATTCCAGAGCTACATATAAAAAATTAAAGGTTAAATTATTGAAACAATGCAATTATAAATTTTAAAGCCTTCTAGCATCTTCAAGCAAAACTTGTACAAAACTAAATTATAGAAAATGTTAAGTAAGCACCCGTAATGACCTTTTGTTAGAAACAATTGAATAGTTAATTATTTAAAATAAAAAAGGTCTGGTTACATTTAACAATCATGGAGTATTTTGACTCTTTTTTAAAATCCTTGTTCCTTCAGTCATCAAGAGAAGCTTTCAAAACCACAATATAAATGTCTTTTCTGAAATTCCTGTAGTCTTTTCAATCTTCATGGGATGAAACAGTTAGCCTTTAAAATTACAAGGAAATGCATGGAAAACAAACTTGCTTCGTCATTATAAATTTCACATAAAGTATGATTAAATTGTAGCAAAAAAAAAAATTATTTAATCTTAAAAATAAATCCTTTTTTTATACAAAAGATGATCAAATACATTTAACAAGTTTTGATTTGGATTAACTCTTTGTTACTACTTTTTGACAACAAAGGAAATACAACTACAGTAGAAGTCCATTAATCCGGCATCCAACAGTCCGGAATGCCCGATAGTCCGGCATCTCTCCGGAAAATTGTAAAAATTTTGGTTTTCTCCCAAAGTATGTCTGTAAAGGAAATAAAAAAGCTCGAGAGCTATTCGGAAGTTTTCTGAGTGGTTCGAGATCATCCGGAAGCGCTCGGTATTGTTCGGAAACAATTAGCGGCCGGTTAGTCAATAGTAAACGTAACTTTTGAAACTGTTTATAAAAAAAGTGATTTCCGTTCTAACTGTACACAGGGTGACCATGTTTTCAAAACCTAAGCCTAAATAAAGTGACTCAGATGCCGAAATGGAAGAAATGGAAAAATCAGCTGGGCAAAAGCTGCAGCTAAATAAGTTTATCTCTTTTGCTGAGGCTAGTACAGTGCTTCAGAAATTATTGATTTCCATATCATTAGAAATGAATTTTAAACTAAACGTCAAAAGTCAAGAAAACAAAAAGACATTCATGACTTTTTTAAATCTAAGTGAAATATGTTTTACAGTACGTGTACATACATTATATGAGATGTAAAATAAACTTTGTTGTATGTATTTGCATACTGTATTTGTAGTTTAATTATTAACCTATTGTTCTTATAATTACCGTCCGATAGTCCGGAATTTTCGGTAGTCCGGCACCGAGCCGGTCCCGAACGTGCCGGATTATCGGACTTCTACTGTAGGACCAATGATTTGAAAAAAATTTCAAACCATTGCACAAATATACATCTAAAATAAGGGTTTGACTCAAAAACAGTTAAACTTGAGGCCATAGCTATCAACCAGACGAGAAAACAGTTTGGTTTATTTGTCACTAAATTTTTAATGTACTCTAAGTGTTATTTTTATTATATTGATGCAAAAGTTCTTGCAAATATTACAATAAATAATTTACAGAGGTAGCCAATATTCCAGAAAATTACAAGAGTGGGTCTATGATTAGTATTCTTTCCTAATGATTTACTTCACAAAATAACCATATCCATTGAAGATTAAAAAAAAAAAAGTTTAGTCAAGGAAAAATATTTATCTGAGTTTGCTTTGGAAAACAGTAGATAATCGAATTATAAGAGTTCCAATCAAATGGGCTAATATAAATAAATTGTATTGCAAGAATCACAAATGAAGGAATTCTTATGCATATTATAAATTTCATAATTACAGAAAGCATACAGATAGTAAACAAGGAAATGATTGTGTAAAATTCTAATGAATTTAAAAAAATAAAATTATAAAATAAAAATAAGAATTTATTTGAATAAATACATACATTTTACAATTTCAAACATTTTTAAAAAAGAGACATTTTGTGACTTTTTGCAAATATGCTTTTTTTTTCAATTTAAAGTGACTTTTTTTTAATTTTTTAAGCACACCTTGAATAATCTATTTATTTCCAAAAGATTTGAAAAATTGGTTAATGTTTTTGTCTAATTTAAAAAGATGCTATACAATAATGT
>JAPDSC010136462.1:244685-268855 GCA_026290005.1 Latrodectus geometricus
AAGAATAAATAATCTAAACAGAGTCAATCTTAACATCTTAATACAATGTCAGTGAGAACAATTATATTTAATGCAATCTCCCAAAAAAAAAAAAAAAAGTAGTCATAACCAATTAATCCAAAGTCACATATTACTGTCTTTTTATCTAAAGTATATATATTGCTTAAAAATATGAGTACTTTGAGAATTACATGATCTCAATCTAGATTGCATAAAGATCATTGCAAATTAAATTAATTTCATTGAATCAAAAACTAAAGTTTAAAATCATTCTAACATGCTTTCATTTAATAATCCTCTTTCAAAATTATTTTTCTTCAACAGCATTTATTTAAAATAATTTTAATTTTATTGAGAAACAAAGATCATTAGTTTGACTAAACTAACATGAATTTCATATGTACACATTTTTTAAAAAAATTCAGAGAGCTCTTCACCATTCACTTTTTGTTGAGATTTATAATATTGATTATTGACTCAATGAATTTCATATCTTTTCTATTTAGAGAGAGAGAGAGGGAGTATTTTATAATGAAACTATAATTATAATATATTTATTGACACACTTTGATTGATTACTAAGATTGTTATTTTACTTTTGATAATCTTCTGAACTGAAGATGATCGAAAATAAAATGTTATAATCATATCAGACTTAGGAATGAAAAAAAATAAGAGTCTTGTTCCTTTCCTATTTCCTCTTTTGTGCTTCAACTAACTTTTAAGTAACTTTAAAATCCATAATTTATAAAATTTACTCTTTGAAAAGTTATTCTAATAAGATTTAAAAAAATCTATAAATAATTTTAAAATGTCAAATTTTTACAATTTTTTAAATGTAACCAAAGGTTATAGTTGCATATTAGTTTTGCATGCATCTTACTTAGATTTTTTTCAGAGTACCTCAAAATTTAGATAAAAATATTAAGATATTTATTCATTTTTAAAACATTTTTCTCTTTACGTGAATTATTTATTACAGCAAATCAAGTAATAAATCTTTAGATTTCTTGGTACTTATTATAAAAGCTCCATTCTTTTCTATTAAATATTATACAAAAATTACTTACACTTCAGAACGTAAATTTTTAACTGCCTAATAAGTTAAAAGATGGATTAAAGACAAAGGTCTCGCAAAAAACAATTTGCTTAATAACAAAATAAATTATCCCTTCAAATAAATGACTAACTTTATTGTCATTGAAGTAATTATTTTTTCAGAGAAATATTCCTGCACATACAAATTTTTGGGAAAAAATTTGTTGTGAACACGTGTGAACTAATACATCACTGACTTGTCTGAATGCGCTAGACCAAAAAAATTTACTGTTTATATTTATCCCTAATTTTTCTTATAGATGTGATTATTATTGTTCACCTCTGAAATATTATGTAATAGCTACCAATAGGAAATGATTTCATCTATTAACCATGTGCGATAAAATGAGCAAATAAAAAGTTAAAGATAAATCCTTTTAAAATTACAAAAATACGAAAGCTTTTATTTCATATTGAAAATTTTGATTTTTGTTTTCCCTCATGAAATAAAAATTGAGTTACTTAAGTAAAGTGTATATTTTGTTTAGAACTTCATGTTGCACTAACCGATAATATTTTCTTTTTAAAACTTTGTTTAAAAGTTTTCATTTTTAGATACTAGAGTAAACGCATGCATTAAAACCAACGATAATGAACATTTATGAGAAAAACATTGTTGAGTCGAATTTTTTAGCTACTGTCTTGAGCTATCTTACCTACAGATGCCAACGTTGAATATCTCATGACTTCTTCCAGCTGGTTGGTTCAAGAAGCCTGGCTCAGAGGCAAATATTCCTTGCCGGAACAGCCGCCTTTTCAAGAGAGGTTCCCTACAAGACAGCAGTATGTGTGCATCAGGAATGGATAATATAGTCATTATGGTCTCCTTTTCGACTTAACGAATAACACGATCTTTAACATTTCGGAACGCAGAGAAAGCGGAGCATATTAAGATTTAAGTGTGATGCAGATTTAGTACTTTACATACCCATTGAAAAATCTTGAAAGCTATACATTTTTATGTACAAATATCTTTACCGCATAAAATAACTTAAAAATAATGGAAAGCCAACAGTCCATGCTGTTTTTTTTATACCTTTTAGGATTTTTTCAAGCCATACATAACCTAGCCAAGGAAGATTTTTTTTTATGTAATTAATCAGATTTAATAGTATCAGAAGCAATTGTAAATTAACCATGAATAATAATAACAGCTATTATTTTTCCAAGCTATAATTCTTGCGTATTTCAACAAATCAATCATTCTCGATTAATTTAATTATTAGAGCAAATTTTTAATTTTTATAAACATCCAAATAAAATTTGTAATTTCCCTTATAACTAATATTTTAAAAAAAGTATATAGTCAGCCAAAATTGCAGTTTTTACTGCAATACTTTGAAGAAAGGGCACGAAATCCCATTATTATATGATCAAACAACTTCACATAAATATTTGAATAATCCACCAATATATGAAAACATAATTGTAATTACATTTTAAATTGCTAGAATTTCTCTGCAGTGAGTCAACATTCTTAAAAATATTTCTACCAGGAATACCCTTCTATAAAAAATTATGTATAATTTATTTATATTTATACCCAGTGAGAAATCTTTTCTTTAGTTAAAAGAAAAGCACTGAAAAAAATACTTCTCACACCATATATATACATTTCACTCACCAGTAAATTTAAACTAAAAACAAAATTAAGTAAAAATAAGTTTAAATGAATTTTATTCTTATAAGTTTTAAAAATTAGGGGATTTAAATAATCAAATCTCTTAATTTACATTTATTATAAAAAAAGATACATTTGTTAATTTTATAATGATATTTTATGATTGATAAAAAGAATTGGTATAATTTT
Organism: Latrodectus geometricus; assembly: GCA_026290005.1. NCBI lineage: Eukaryota > Metazoa > Arthropoda > Arachnida > Araneae > Theridiidae > Latrodectus > Latrodectus geometricus. The sequence continues at coordinate 247,594 of JAPDSC010136462.1, forward strand.
AAGTTGGAAATGTAACAAAAATCAAATACACTTCAGTCTAATACTTTTTTCATGGTTTAAAGCTTTTAAGACAATTTATTAGATTAACTTCATTTAAGTGTGAAAGAATTTTAATTTGGGGGAAAAAATTACTAAAGCAAAATTTATAAATTTATTGATCTCCAAGTCTCAAAGGGTTATAAAAAAATCTGATAATAAAATGTCTGTAATTTTAAGATTAAAATAATGGTAAGAAATATATTTAAATTAAGCTGCAATGTATTATCAATATTTGGTAGAATGATTACAGAGTTAAATACTTTGAATAATAAACACTTTATTAAATGTTTTACTACAGAAATGGATTTCAAAAATAACTGATATAGATTTTAATATATAGTTCTCATAAAGAATAACCACAATAAACATTTAACAAAGTGTAATATGTTAATTTTACTCAAGTTATTATAGGTACTTGACATCAGAGGTGAACTTTTATAAAACAAAAGTAAAAAATACTGTGTGATAAATACATACAGTATTTTTTTCAGAGATTCAATTTTAATGATCAATTATTCCTCTTATGCCTTAATCTAAAATTATTTTTAAAAAAATTATTTTAAAGACATTTCACTATATTTTATACTTTAAAATAAGAATTGTTAAGGTAATTTTGCAATTTGACTAATAAACTAGATTAAAAAATTGTACGAATTGAATTTATAACTATCCATAATAATAAATTTGAAATTAATTATTTTAGATATGATCACATACTTTTTCTTATTCATGTCTCATCTTAATCATTTGCATCAAGCAAATGTATAATTTAAAGAAAAAAAAAACTAAATTTCCAATTTTATTTTCTAAACATTAGGATTTTAAAACGTTAGATTCTTGATAATAATATGAAGAATGAAAAATAATTGCATGGTGAAAAGTAAAGAATATTTCATGAAATTCATAGTGAAAACAAATTCAGAAAAAAAGTTTCTTTAAAAAATTTAAAACTCTTGACATTTTACAAAATCGTTAAGTTTTGTATTGCATATTTTTCATTTTTTTTTTTTATCTTCTAAAATTGTTTATATAACTTATTTTACTATTTAAAGAATGAGGCTTTTAATTAGAAAACCTCTAGTCAAACTTCTAAAAAGTTTAAGAACAAAATACTCTAATTAAAAAAAAACTGATATTGTGAAATATTTACCGTCTTAAATGCTTCAAGTAATGAGCAATACTATGAAATGCTTTTAAAATATTAAAAAAATAATTCAAGTCTAAGAAAAATTCAATTATTCTCCACTTTTCTATTTCAGGAAAATATTTTCACATAGAGAATAACTAAACAAAATACACTGGAATTAGTCTGGTTGCAGCTGATGTTTTTTTCACATGAAAATTAATTGAACTGGGACTTTCTAGATTCTACATGACTAAACACCCATATTTAAAATGGGAATCAAACCCAAGAATGCTGAATTGAAGTGATAACCATACAGCTACCATCTCAGCATCATTTCAACATTGAATCTTTATAATTATTATGTAATTACTTTGAAATATATATTCAATTTACTTAATTTCTTTAAACATACACAGAAAATTATGACTTTTTAATTACAGAGCAACTAAACCAATACATCCTCGAGTTTTATAATTCATAGCACATAGTACACAGAACAAATACCAACTTAAAAAACTTTTATATTGAAAACATCATTCACAGTAACTGTTAAATTTAAGAGGCAATAAAAATGGAGAAGTACTGTATTTTGTACATTATAATAAAAGCAGGAAAACTAGTACAAGTTAATTCAAGATGTTTATGCTTTTTTCTAGTTACCTTTTCTTTTTTACTTATGCTGAATTTTAAAGGAGGTTGAGGTATAGTGTCATAGGGTCACCAGCACTTCTGTGGTTTAAAGGATGAAAAATGTAAAAAAAGGACATAGATAGTAGCTGTTGTAACAACAAGAGCTCTAGGAAAACTCTTACTATATCTTTGTAAATTATTATATCTTATTAATAAATTTGTCATTTGGTTAAAGGTAGGTTAATCTAAATTTCGTAGAAAGTTAGGAGCACAAACCAAACCATTTTAAATAAATTGCAGTTGCTAAGATATGCATATACACACAAATTATTAAAATGAGAAATTGTATATAAAAAATTATGAATAAAAAAATCAATTAAGAGTGTTTGAAAGTATTTTTTAAGAACAATAACACAAATATTTAATAGTGATTACACATGAAAATGAGGACAGCACTAAATAGCAAAATACTAGGAAGCAACAAAGATTTTTCAGTTTTGATTAAATAATGAAATCAAATTATGCAAACTTCATTATGGTAAATGCTTGCTTTATAAATTTTATAAACTCTTGGGGACTGGTAAAAACAGTTCATAAAAAAATTAATAATGAACCAGATTAATATTAAGATGATTTTTTAATAAATTCATTTTTCTTGATGAATAAAGAACTATTAGGAAAAAAATCCTTTAGTACATTATAATAACATGTAAAACAATCATACTTAAAAACGGTACTTATTTTTACAATTTATTGCTAAAAAAAATCAAACTAAATAATCTATCTTTTCTGTTTAAAAACAACCTTTTTAAAAACATTTTCCCACTTTTCCTATACAGAAAAGCATTTTTTTTCTTTAAAAAATACTTTAGTCTTTTTAATCCTTCAGCTACATGTTAGTAGATGGTCCTTGCACTATAGCAGTTTTTTCTTATTTGATATCTGAAATCTGTTTTTTTATACTCATTCATTATATCCTCCATTTCATCATCTGATATTTCTTTTGATATTCCACTAAAAAAATATTTCAGGCAGCAAATTGTTTCTTTGTCGGAGTTCAAATATGAGTGACACATCTTCACACAAGTCAAATTACCTTGACGTTCTTAATTCCAGTGTTCCATGAACTATAACACAGAAGTTAGATAAGTCGAGAGAAACTCTATACCAGGGGTGGCCAAGACGTCGACCGCGAAGACATTTTTGGTATCTACACAAGCATCCTGATAATGACCTCGGATATTAACAATTTAATTTATGACTTATTAAATAGAATCAATGAATTATTTAAAATAAAAATTAACTGCAGTCTACGCTTTAAAACCCAAAACCAACAGTGCAAAGATTTACGATTTAAAACCTAAACTGACATGATGAGCGCGATTAAAACATTAAAAAAAAACTATAGAAAGGTATGCATCTCAATTAAGAAAACATGAATTGAGAAACTTCAAAAACATGGAGGAAGAGTGCATCCATAATCCAAACTAAGACTTCGTTGATTTTGCTTAATACTTACCTGTTTTGTTTGAAGGATTTGAAAGAAGATTCGCTGACTTAATTATGTTGAAAGAAATACTCAATTTTATGATATTTCCCCAATTAATGAAAATGTCAACATTGATGGAGTATCTGAAAAAATAGGACATTTAACAGATATCACATCAGTCACAGTCGAGGAAGAAATTATTAAATTAAGAAGCGATATATTTCTTAAATCTAGAGCATATTTAGCGATACTGATTTTTGGAAATTAATTTCTAAGGAAATGTTTCCAAATATTTACAAAATGAATTTGTATTTGAAATCAGACTAAATTGAGGTATCTTTGCGAACCTGCTTTTTCAACCTTGAACGCCATAAAAACTAAACATCGGTTGCACTTAACAGATGAACATTTAATTTCGTATTTATGCGTTGTAATAAGCTTGTTCCAGCCACAACATGATAAACTTGTCGCAGATATACAGTGCTAAATTTCGTCAGTAAATTTTTATTTAAATACTAATATTAAATTTTGTTTTTAGAAAAATTACATAATTTACCATTTTTTCTTGTTACTGAAAATAAATATGCATGTTAATTTAGCTCTGCCATTGGTAGATTGCCTTCGATTTCTTAAATGTGGAGTAGACCTCGGATCCCAAAAGTTTGGCCACCCCTGCTCTATACCAATAAATTGAACATCCTGCATCAAGAGTGCAGTTATACACAATTCAAGACAAAAAAAAAAACATCAATTTAAATCTCTCAGCAAATTTTCATAAATGCTCCAAGTAATTCAAGCTTTAATGTTAGCATATGAAACTAGTTTTTGAAGATTTTTAAAACATTCAGAAATTAAATATTTTCCTCTGAAAAACAGAGATAATTTTTCTGTTCTCTTCAAGTTGGCTGTAAGCAACACTGTAATTCTTTGTATAGCATTCTTTACATTACATTTATTACCCTTAAAGCAAAGTTTCTTTTGTGTAAAAGATAAACCAGCCACATCTGTATAGAGAAAAGGGCCGTACTCAGAAAATGGTAATTTTGATTATTTTTCTTTCCATTAAATTTTCATATTTTTCTTAGTTTAACTTTTAATGTCAGTTTAGGATAATCTGCTTCATTATAATATATTTGAAAGGAGCACTTTTGCTGGTACTGCTTTTTTCAAGAACATTTTTGTAAGTATTTAAAATTGTCGGGCGATTATTCTTTGAAATTCCATACTTTATGGTAATATTTGTCTTTCAAATTTTTTTATTTACTATTAGAATTTTCTTTTTTACTTCAACTTCAACAAATCCTGAACAGAAACTGCTCAATCTCCCTCTTGATAAATGAATAAACTTCATTAATTGAATTGTTTGAAATAAACGAAACCAACTAAAGAACAAAAAGATTCAAACTTCTAGTCTTTTTTCTGAAGAAAATTTTATACTTTTATTCAATTTTTAAATTTTTAAGTATTTAGAAGCGTAACTACTTTCACAAACCTATAAATGAATTAAAACTCAACTCTATGAATAATCACATGTCAAAAAAGCTGTTATAAAAACCAAAAAATTAAACATATTTTGCTTTTAGAATATGTATAATATTTAAAGTTCTGTTACAAACATGGCCTTAGTCACTTATAAAATTTTACAACCCTTCATATTAGTTTAGATTTTAAAATTCAAATAAATGTAAATATATATGAATTAATTTCAAAAATAAGCACATAATAAAAATATATTTCTGTAGCATAGACTTACAAAATGAAATAAATTTCTAATCTTTCTATAAAAAAAAAAAAAATAATAAAATTTTCAGCAGATATAAACATTAAAAATGATAATAGTTTAGTAATCAATCCTTTCCATTTTTTCTCAGAATAAGTCAAAAGTGCATTTATATAAGAAATATACCTAGATATAAAATCAAATATACAAAAAGCAAGAATTTTAAAAGTTTCAAATAATTAAATGCAACCAAGTTTTATTAATTTTATGAAACAAATTTTGTTTTTATAATTTACAAACTTTATAAATGTATAAGCATACTACCCATGCTTTTTCCCATATTTATGAATAATTGTATTAATTTCAGATCTCTTTTTCTAAACAAGAATGTTAAATTAATAGCGCTCTGAAAAATCATTGACAAAGTATTTTATAATTTCTCTATACTTAACTGGTTAGAATAAGTTTACAATAAGACAAGTAAAATTGAAATATTTTAGAGTAGAAGCAGGAAAAAAGTTAAAATAATTACACTAGTAAACTTTATGATAAAATATCAGTTTAGCATTATATATTAATGCTACTATTGAAATTTAAGAATGGTGTTCTATTTTACAAAAATCCAAATTTTGAAAATTGTTATTTTAAATGTTATTCTTAAGATTTAAATTATTAATTCTTAAACAATAACATTTAAGAGTAAATACATTAATAAAAGCATTCAGTTAATTATCTCTATGTTGTATCCATAATATAGGAATAATAATTAAGTAAACATTGCCTTAAATTAAAATCTTTGGTTATTTTTTAAACTTGATATAAAGTATCACTAGATAAACCCAATTATCTATTCCATTATACTGTTCCCTATTACATGACTTTTTAAAACAAAACAAATTTAATTTATGCATTTGCAGTTGTACTTTATTAAAAATATTACATTAATAGTTTTCATAAGTCCAGGGATTACCACAAAGAAAATTTTTCAAAAACATTTGACTTTTATGTTTTATAGAAACAAATGAATATAGAAGAAATTTCACAAATTTTAGTAACAAGTTATAACTCACAAACAATAACGTTATTTTTACCACAACATAAATTGTAATACACAAGGGCCTAAAAAATACTTAACTATGTTATAAAAAATAAATACACTTTCCTGCAAATCAATATGCCTCAGAATAATATTAAAGATAAATTTTTTCAACTTTGGTTACAAGTTGTTAATGCAATTAATAAAATGTTTTTTACCATATAATGAATTGAAAATAAATTAGATAACCAGACTTAAAATTATAAATCTAATTGTCATGTACCTATATAATTCAATATATTAATTAAAAATCATGATAGTGTAACAAAACAGCTTATTGTATAAATTGCTATACACCATAACACTGTTCCACTTTATTATGCTTTAGTTTACTTATAATCTTTCATACTGCTATATTTTGAGTTATTTTTTATTATTGATTTTCTCTGATAGATTTACAAAAAATTTTGAAAATCTGATTTTAAAGAAAGAAATATAAGTACCATTTTATCATGAAATAACATAATTACAAAATATTTATCTCTTTAATTTACTCAATGAATCTTTTATTAGCTTTGTTTGATTTTACACATGAATGTTTTGACACAGCTTTGTAAATAGCTTAACTAATGAAAGCAGTTAAAGTATTTTTGAACAAATGAAAGTTAAAACAATTGCATAATTTGATCAATTTAACTTTATTTTAAATCATTCATTGTGACAAGGTACTGCAATTCACTAGTGACCAAATATAAGGGCATCATCATTTTTATGTAAATCTAAAATATAATAAAACTGAATTTTTATAAGATTAAAAAGATAAATGGTAAATAAGTTTTAGTTACATGGACATTTGATTTTTAAAAAAATCTTAATTTTTCAACAATTTTTGAATTTTTTTCAACTGCCAGATAAAATCCTTTTTATTTTTGTTCTTCTATAAATATTCCACTTCCACAAATATTTTGCATTTTAAAACATAAATTTTTTAATTTCTTAATTTTGAAATTTTTATTACATCACTTCAAAATAAAGTTGGCAAAATCACTAAATTTTGTTATTTTTTATTTTAAAATGAGATACACAGTTGCATTAATATTGTATAGAAAATTTATGCTATTACATTATGATTTTAGGATAATAATTGAATTTACTAATTCAATTATTATGGTAAAATCAGAACAAAAGTTGGCAAGAAAAAACAGGTTAATTTTAGTTGGAAGGTGTTACTTTTTATAACCTGCTGTAAAATTTAAAACCGTTACAAAACTAAACATACATGTATTTTATATTAACAATTATATCAACCAACATCAAACATTTATCAGTATAATACACAACTTCCTTATAATACACAACTGAAAGACATGTGAAGCAACTATTTCAAATTTCTCAAGGCACATGATGTTTAATTAAATCAGAGCATTTATCAACTTCATTCCAGGAATATTTTGATTAGAACATTTTTTACAACATTAGGCATGAACTTATATAACATGACATTTTGTCTTGAATTTTTATAAAAAGGAAATTTAAAGTTTTAAAAATGAATGTTGAGGTACTGGCATAAATAATTGTATTAACTTTATACATTTAATATACCTTACACAGCTAGTTAACTTTACATAAAATATCAGTATGTACTTCTTTTTTTTTTTTTTTTTTCAAAAGAAAGGAAATGGAATAAACTTCACATGAAAATTATAAGCCATCATCAGCAAATATTTTCTAATCCTTTAATATATTATCTGAACTGTTTTTATTAATTTTAATTTACAGGTAGCAGATTAAGTAATCTTTCAATCATTATAAAATTATGGTAATTCCACATCTCCTTAAGCAATAACAATCACTATAAACCATATTTTGTTGGTTGGTTGGGTTTTATGGCACAAGGTTAAAAGATGGACATGCTGCGCCACCATATTTTGTTGAGTGATATTCTCATTAATAAATCATTATATAGAAAATCAATCTTATCAAACTCATTCAAGTTATCAATTTTTATAAAAAGATATTACCAATTACATATAGCACATGTGTTCAATTTCCAGGACAGACAATTTAAAATGTTTGCAGTGGCAATTGCTTTGCAAGCACATCTAAAACATTAAAAACATTTAACTTACTTTTATTCTATGCGCAATTATTATATATTATAAAATAAAAAAATTTACTTCATCAAAGTATATAGATAAAAAGACGGATGTTGATTGAATTCTAACTGCTTATACAGATGTCAAATTAGCCGATAACTGTCTCAGAACATGATTCTTTTATGTTTGGATCAGTGCAAAAATTTAAGGCATATAAAATTTACCATGAATGGTGAAAAATTGTTTTCAATGAAGACACCTCCTGTGATATCAAAGTCAGATGCTGAGTATTCTTTTGACAACTATTTACATTTTGTTTGTTTGATGAGTATCTTATTCTATTCAATTTTAATCTAATAGAATAAAAGCAGTTCTGTGCTGATATTTGACTATTTGGTACTACACCTTTTGTTAATTTGTGGATAACTGCAATATAAAGATTGATGAAATTATGTTTGTGTTAAATTTTGGCAATTGTCTCTCTCTCTCTCTCTCTCTCTGATCATATAAATAACTTTATTGTCTTCTAATGGTACTTATATACTATGAAGACAAAACTGGGAATCTGAAAAATAAATTACAACTACCTAAAAAACCTAGGTGCAAACTTAGTTAATAGAAATTGCTAAAATAAAGAGTATTATGTAAATATAATTTAAATTGCGCTAGCCCTGCACTTGTTATTATCATGCTTTTTTTTTTACATAGATTGCTATGTTTAGGTTGAGCACATTTTGCGATTATTTTCACACCACTTTTTTCACCATTAACACCAAAAACCTGTTTGTAATTTGCATTGAGCTAAATTGCATCAATAAATGTTATTCATTTTCCAGATATGGTCAACAGGCTAATACCCAAGTACAATTTTATCATTTCCCAGATTGGTTTGACAAGTAAATTTTTTTGCACACAAGGACTAATTGGACACTTACAGTCTAAAGTTATTGCACTAAAAATAAATCCAACTGGAAATTTCCTTGCTATATTAAATTTCTTAAAGTTAAATGTTCGAGATATAGAAAGAGTTAAATTTCTTAAAGATAAATTTCTTAAAGTTAAAAGTTAAATGTTTTTTAAATGTTCAAGAATAGTAATAATTGAATGCACAGTTGTTAAAAAGTATTAATATCTAGATACTGAATAAAATTAAATTACTTTTTCAAAATTCAAATATACATAGATATATATGCAATTTATATTTGGAATATGTCACATGACAAGTACTAAGTGCTGAAGTGTCATTAACTGATGAAATGACTCCATTCTTATAACCATTACATTTTTAAAGTTTTATTTTTAACTTAAATTAGTATAAAATAGTAAGTGAAATTTAAGTAACTGAATTTAAACAAGTTTTTAAGCTTATTTTTTTTAAATTTAAATTTTTTATAATTTGATATAAAATTAGGAAGCTTAAATTTTTTCCATTGCGCATAATTAGTACGGGAAATAAAGCAGAATTTACAGCTTTCAAACTTGGAATGTAAGATCTAACATTCAATAAAAATAATAAATTAGGTGAGTATGTTTAAATAGTTATATCGAAGTTGGCTTAAAAGCGCTATTTTATCCACTTAGTGTATTTTAAAAACTAATTTACACACTAAATAGAAATTTTGAAGCATATGTCTAAGTTTAATTATGAACAAATTAATATTGGTTAATGCTGTTTGGTCCTCCGTTTAAAACCATCTTATGTAGAGTGCTACCAAAGGTATGTCACAAATAAATTAATTCAAAACTATACATTTTAAAAACAGGTGCTATTCACATCATTGATTTGACTATTGCACAGTTATTGATCCTTAATCAAAAGCACTTTGCAGGATATTGTAGCTATAACATTTAAAATTAGAAACGGATGTTTTAAAGCCTTTACTTTTTAAGTTATAAGTATTTAATGGGTTATTCCTCCCAAGTGTTTAAATTGTTAACTAAAAATAAAATTTTAAATTAAAAAATTAGGTTATTAATCAAGCATGAATAACAATTTTTTTAGTCATTTCACATTTTATTAAATTTTTTAGGTAGTCTTATAAATTGAATAAAATTAAAATTTTTCTATATTTTATCATTAGGTTTTATTATGATTGGTAGATAATAGGTATTCAAAATTTATTAATCAAAATCCAAAATTGGTAAAAACCTGGGAGAGCCAACACATTTGGTGACAAACTAAAAAAAAAATGGAGAACAAAATGGTAAGATGAGAATTCCAGAAATAAATAGGTTTATCATATCCAGTGTATCAAAATAGGATTACAAAGACTAGTGAAATTTATCACCAGCCAAAATTATTCATGCCGAAGGTGTTGACTCTGCTAAGATCCCAAAATTACATGAATTCATGCAATCTCAACTTTTATTTGAAAAATAAAAATTTTAATTTCACCAAGCTTAAATCAAATGATAGTATTTTATCAAAATATTTCAATAATGCTAGTTTTGGTTTTAACACATTAACACCACAGCTGCCAATTTTGGTTAAAATTTTAAGTAGAGTTTGTGTGTAACCTATAATTAGAAAATATTTTTCTAATTACACAATTTTACTTACAATTGGAAATTTTCTAATTATAAAAAAAATTTCGAAATTTATTGGGCTTTAAAAAGCTGCAGTAACACTAATCCATAAGAACTCTTTTCTTGATTCTTTTCTTTCAAGATATTTCATGATTCCCACTGTCAAAAGTATACCAAGATTGTCGCCAAGTTAGAACAATTTGTTTATAATTTATGGTAGTTCTCTTTGCAGTTGTTTTAAATATCATCAAGTGGCTAATTTTTCTTATAGGGTTTATATAAGATTTGCATCTCAGGGACAAGAAGTCTTTTCTTATACTTTATGATTCTACTGACATATAGTTCACTTTTATATCTGTTATAATATGCATATTTAATTATAAAGAAATACATCTTTTTCTTGGAAAAAATTAATCTGTTACATTTAACTTTTTATAACTAATAATTCTTCTAATTTATGATTGCACACAAGTTTTTTATTAAAAGCTAATTGACTATATAACTGAACATTTAAGTTTATATTTTAATATTTATTACTTTTTGTAATTAAAAAAGAAATTGTAATTATTTTTTATCTAAGTCATTACTTATGAGAAGGCAGAATAATTACTACCTTTATTTTTAGTGGATACAGTATTCATAATTTTACATTGTTTTATAAGCAAGATATAACATTTTTTATGGAACATTGGAAAAGTGAAAGTATTTTGTACAAATTTATTAATTGAATATATTCCATTCAATGTTTTCCACGTAAATATTTCACAATACTGTCATGTACCTTGTTAGGCATATTACTCCAGGAACACTAGGTAGCATTGATGTAATTAGATATCTGTCTATTCTCGAATAATAGCAAGCATTTTTTTATATTTATACTTTTTAACACATTTATAAACGCACACAAAATTAATGCTATTATTCATTTTATATTAATGTTTTGTATTTATACTTTTATATACAATATAAAAATATTAATAAAAAAAATGGTAGATCATTGAGAAATTTCTAAATCAATTATGACGAATATAGCAATTCAGTTATGAAAGCTTAAACACTTAACTGTTGGATAAATTTTTAATTCAATCACAAAATTATTGTCGTCATTTTATTTTTAAGCTTTAATTCAAATCAATTTTTTTAAGTTATAAGAAAATTCCATATATGTTTATCATTTTATAGTTGTAATATTCTAATAATTTTATAGAAGTAATATTCTTGAAAATATTTTTATTGCAAGTATCTTTCAAATATTCAATATTTTAGCATTCTTTGTTTTAAAAAATGTCTATTTTAAAAGTTAAATAACTTTTATATTCCATAACAATTGTAAAAAAAATTAGAAAACTTTCTTTGTATATTTCTAAATTATTTAAAAAAAATTTTTCTTTAATTATGCTTCTATAAATATTTTCATAAATCAACCTAAGTAAAACGGTTTAAAAAAATAATTTTCACTTCAACATTATTATAAATTAAACTATTCAGAATTAATATCATTAAAATTAAGAAGTCTAAATTCACGAATTAAAGCAATCTATTGCTTTAATAACTCTAGTTATAGTTTACTTATTGAGAAATTATTTCACACTGATACTCATAAAAGTAAAATTCCTTAAGAATCAAGTCTTGCACATAACACTAATGTATAACACATGGAACTAATTATATTTCACAATATTCCACACGAGTATAATTTATTGAACACTGACTGTTAATATTTTGGTCTATAGATCAAAGATTACTTTTATGTTTTCCACATGTGATTAACAGTATGTCATATAAACATGTGATTAACAGTATGCTTCATGATTATATACATTTTTATTCTAAATAAAAAGTGGACTTACGAAAATTAAATAAAACATTGAATTAATTTAGGAAGTTTTTTGAAATGCAAAGTTATGCAGGGGAAACTGGAGGTTATAAAAAAATAATTTTAAAGTTAATTATAAAGAAAATTATTATGGGCGAATTTTAGTTCCTTAATTTTAAAAATTTCACTGAAACTATGTAATGAGAAGTAATAAATGAAGGCTAAAATACTATCTCAAAAATACACAGAAAACACATTTTGATATAATATTTTAAGCAGCATCCAATAAATAATTCTGCTTTAAGAACAAACTTTTTGACATATGAAAAATCAGAATAATATATATTGAGCCAGTGTAACATTTTTCAGATGTATCAGAATTAAAAAAGACTGAAGAAAAAATATTCAGTCAAATAAATTTACTTTCGAAAATTGTAAGATGAAGACTTCTTCGATGGCAACATTTGGTACTTATCTCATGATTTATTTAAATATACTCGTACTTATGCTATAATTTGAACTTGACATGGTTGATTTATGCCAAATGATAGATAACGTTTGAAGACCACAGATCATACTTGTTAAGGGAATATAACACTTCACAGAAATGTGTTTAAGAAATAATCATTTCTTAAACACATTTCATCACCAATATATTTAGGGATTTCATAATCTGAAGAGAGAGTAGAGATATAAATGATATAATAGTTGAATACAACATAGAATTCACTGTACTATAAAAACAAATAGAGAGATTTTGTAGTAAAATGATAAATAATGAGTATGATTAAAAGAAAAAGTATATTTCCTTAATTTTATAGTTCCAATTCCCAAATGGAATTTTAAGAAATGTATTTCAAAACATAATATTGATATTTATTTTATTACAGAAAACTGCTTGGAGTTTTTATCAAATTAGTTAAATATTTATGTAATTAACAAATTGCATTGTACTTAAATATTTGCAAAAATTTATATTTCCCACGCATTTATTATAGATCGATATCGTAATCTACACAACTAAAACTTTTTTCAATAAAATTCTTAAAGACTGCACCAAAAAAGTTCTTTCAAAGAACATGTTCGCAATTATATTTAAACACTTTCACAATTGAGCTGAACATTAGTTACATTAATTGGACTTGCATTTCTGAAATTTCAATTTCGCATGATAAGAAAACTTACAGCTAAGATAAGAAAACTTACACGTTTTCCTGTTCTTAATTTTATAATCATGAACTTAAATTTTTTAATGAAATCGAAATTTCATCAACAACTGATCACCCACATCTTTCTATTTTCAAGGAATATAAAAACACATAAAAACAATGTTCATGAAAAAGTTTAACCGGAACTTATTGCATAAAATTAGTTCAATGAAACTTACCTCTTCAGCCTGTGTCTTCTGCGTTTCTGAAGTTTGTGAATCATTATTATTTGTTTGTGATACTGATTGAATATGAGTGTCTTGTGCAGTTTGATATTCAGGATATCCTGCAGCATACGGTGTAGTAGTAGGAACTTGTCCTACAGGTACAGTACCGCTATATGCATATTGCTGCCAAGCCGCCCATTGCTGTTGTACATCTGCAGTCATACCTGGGTACTGATTATAACCCACAGGCCATTGAGTTGCCCCTACTGGAGCTGTTGCAGGCGGCTGAACGTATCCAGGAGTAGCAGGATTTGCAGGAGACGTACCACCCCATTGCCAAGCCTGATACATTATTAGTACATTAAAATATAGAGAGAACCTTTGTCAATAATGAAAGAACTTCTTAATGTTCTTAAATTATCTACACAATAAATATTTTCAATAATATAGTTTAATTTTTCTTATTCTTTTTTTTTAAACATTTCCCCTAAGAAGCCATTTTGTTCTAAGGAAACGTAACGAACGGTTAAAAGTTAAAGTAGCAGTTTATTTAGATTTCATTCCGGCTAGTAAGGACGTTGCCATTTCAACTAGAAAGTCATGTAGAAAATTAAGTTTCTTGAAATAGTATACTTCATCGAAATGGAAAACATGGTTATGTTTTAATATATAACATTGCATTATCTCTTTTACGGGAACACTTCCGTAACTTGTTCTGTGGCTCAAACTGCTTCGCCAAGATATACTATTGGCACAATCACTGCCGATACCTATGTATAGTAAACCTTAAAGCTAAGCACTTAGAGAGGCGTGGTTAAGTTTAAATCTTAAAAGCAGTGTTTCATCTTAACTTAAATGTAAATAGAAATGAAAGGCGTGGTCAAACTAAACTCTTAACAGCAGTTTTTCATCTTAACTTGAATGTAAAATAGGGATGGAAAGAAAAACGTGGGAGAAAATGAAGAATTACTTTACAGAAAAAAATTTAAGCATAATTAAATTTATATTTATTTTCCCATTTCTAGTTTTTTTTTATAAATATTTATGGTATAAAGATTGATGTAACTTACCACCATTATGCATTACTAATTTTTTGCAATTACTTTTAAAATATGAGGATCAGAAATTATTTAAATTATTTCAGCAATTAATACTCTTTTATGAATATTATTTTATTGTGTGGAACAGTTTTCCATTTTTCCAATCAGTTTAAATAAGATTTAATTCTTTGCTGGAGATTATGGATACATTAATAAACATTTCTGAATCTTAAATTAAACTCCAGCTTTATAGCTGCTGTTAAATAATTGAAATTAATCAAGCTAGATTTATTATTAAAAACTATCATTTAAGTTTCAGACATTCAGTTAATTTTAACATTAATGTCTTTTCAGAACGATAGTAACTTTAATCTAAACTAGCGCAATTTTAACGTACTACACAATTAAAAAATATTAAATGTTTAAGATAAAACATACTTTATTTTCTCAGTAAAATCAGATACTATAATAAAATTTCTTACAAATTTATTATGAATTGTACTTTATTAAACGTCGCAAAATTAATATTATTAGATCAATACTTAGATAATACTTTAAATGCAAGTCAAATTTCGTTAAAAAAAATAAAAAAATAATAATAATAATTTGTAGCTCTATTTGAGGTACACATTATTATATTTTTTTTTTTTAATGAAATTTGAATTGAGTTCAAAGTATTATCTAAACAGTGATCTTATAAGAAACATTTTACATTGATTAAGAATCAAATATTTATAACTGTCAGATGTTAAAAAAATTTAACAAAAACGGAAGAAGTTGTGATAAAAAGTTTAACAATGGAACTTCTCAGAAATGTTTGATAAATTAATTAGAAATTTTTAGTTTTTATTTTCAGATTACTTAGAATATGTATGTATGTATACTAAATAAAATTATTAGTGAAAAACAAAATATAGAAATCCCATGAAATTGTACGGAAATTATAGATATCTAAATTTTCAAAATTTTTAGTATAGTGTATATTATATACAAGGTATACTAAAATATATTCTGATCACCAAAAGTAATAACTTTTTTTATTTCAAATATTAATAATGTAAGTAAAGAAGAAAAAAACCAAAACTGCAGTGGGATAACAAATATGTGATATATATCAAGCTTATTTTATGTTTTCTAAAATGGGGTAAATAACACGAGGGAATACATTAGCATTAAAGGAATAATCACACTATAATTGTACATGGATTTTTTTTTTTTTGTATCATAAAATACAGATTTTATTATAATTAATTTTTTTGTATCATAAATAATATATCACACATACATATTTTCATAGTAAATTCTGGCATAAAATTCTTTGTTTTAATTTTTGAAAAATATATTAAAACCAATTTTAGTAATAAAATAAAGTTTTTTTTTATTTCAATACTATTTACATATTAACTAAAGATGATAATTTTAATTTATCATCTTTAATTATTTTTAACGGCTTCTTGTATGAACTCTTCTCTCTACATTATTGGAAAATAAAGAAATAAATTATAATAAAATAGAATTAAAAATAATTTAAATAATAGAATTTAAAAAAAAATTGTGTGAATATTATTATTATTATTTTATTATTTATGGGGAGGGTGTTCCCCTCCCCATCAAAAATGAAAATTAATAGATTCTATATATAGAAGAATATATATTCTATAGTTATTTTCAGGCAATAATTTTGCTCCAAATATAGTAACTACTTCTCATAAATATTTCAATATCTTAACTTTTAATCATTTTCATTTGTAATCTCTGATGTAATGAAAATTTTGCTATTTAGACAATTTAAATAATTTTGCCGGAAATTTTTAATTTCTGTACAGTCAAATATTCACTTATTTTTGCATTGTGGTTGGAAGTATTCTCCTATGTACATTTTAAGCTAAATTAATCTTTCAACATGTAAAAATAATAATTATAATAAATGAGTGCAATGTTGTACAAAAGTTCATGAAGATTTCTAATAGAATGAAGCTTAGTTCATTGTATTTTCTTTTAGAATAAAAAGTTCACACATTCCCCTGTACATTATCCTGTCAATTAGACAGTGGCATAGCAAAATGTGAAGATATCAAGTGTGGAAATTTATTTCGTCCCTCAATTAGAAGAAAACTAGAAAAATTCATAATTGAACATAAGAAAGACGTGCATGCAAAAATATTCATGTTCGTGTTCAACAGTGAAGGGAATCGAACCAGAGACCATCTGGAGTAAAAAATATGGTACTGCCATTCAATTATTACGGTCAAAGTGCATCCTTTCGAAAGTACTTTGACCACGCATTGATAATAGCCACATAATTGCCAGCTGTTCAAAGACTCTTCAAATACACTGCGTATTTGGACTGTTTTATTGATCTAGAAATAAACTTACATTCTAAGACTGATTTTTCTGATCATATTACATTTTTCTAATTTTAATATCTAATTACTCTTTTTGATTTCAAAAACTAATTTCACGATGTAATTTGATTTGATTTCTCGCCCCTATTTATAAAATGTGATTTTATAAATAGGATTTTATAAATAACACTAGTCAAATAATTTTTAAAATTATTTGACTAGTGCTTATTTTACTATATTTCAATTTTACTGTTAATTAAATTACACCTTCTTTTCCGTAATGAATGAGCATAAAATTTTGATATTCTTAAAATCCTTAAAAAATGCATTTTTTTAAAAAAAATTACAAATACAAATTTCTAGATTTTAATTAAAAAAATTTTTACGCTGAATACTGTTGTATTCCTTGAAAAATGAGGACAATACTTTATTTCCTGGTAACTGGTATATCACGTTTCCCCTGGCGCCTGCTTTCGCCAAGAGAAAAAGGGGGTCGGAATGTATTTCCTGTCCGAACTGTGCGTGGGAATTTATTCACCCTGCCCAGATGGGCTAAGAATTGGAAACGCCATTTCCGTTACTAATTAAGGACGTGAGAAAGGGATCACTACAATTCTAAATAAAATTATTAGTGAAAAACAAAAAATAGAAATCCCATGAAATTATTGTAGGTATCAAAATTTTCAGTTTAGTGTATATTATATACAATGTATACTAAAATATATTCTGATCGCCAAAAGTAATAACTTTTTTTACTTCAAATATTAATAATGTAAGTAAAGAAGAAAAATACCAAAATTGCAGTGGAATAACAAATACATGATATATATCAAGCTTTTTTTTTATGTTTTCTAAAATGGGGTAAATAACACGAGGGAATACATTAGCATTAAAGGAATAATCACACTATCATTGTACATGGATTTTTTTTTTATTTTATTTTATTTATTTATTTTTTTTTTTTTTTTTTATGTATCATAAAATACAGATTTTAATATAATTAGTTAACCCATACATATTTTCACAGTAAATTCTGGCATAAAATTCTTTGTATTAATTTTTGAAAAATATATTAAAACCAATTTTAGTAATAAAATAAAGTTTTTTTTATTTCAATACTATTTACATATTAATTAAAGATAATAATTTTAATTTATCATCTTTAATTATTTTAACTGCTTCTTGTATGAATTCTTCTTCCTACATTATTGGAAAATAAAAATAATAAATTATAATAAAATAGAATTAAAAGTAATTTAAATAATAGAATTAAAAAAAATTGTGTGAATATTATTATTATATTATTATTCATTATTTATGGGGAGGGTGTTCCCCCCCCATGAAAATTGAAGAATAATAGAGTATATAGATTCTATATATAGAAGAATATATATTCTATAGTTACTTTCGGGCAATTATGTTGCTCCAAATATAGAAACTACTTCTCATAAATATTTCAGTCTCTAAACTTTTAATCCTTTTCATTTGTAATCTCTGGTGTGAAGAAAATTTTGCTATAGAATAAAGAATGAGTATAAATGTTTAATATTCTAAAAATCCTTAAAAAACGCATTTTTTAAAAAAAATTACAAATCCAAATTTCTATATTTTTACGCTGAATACTGTTGTATTCCTTGAAAAATGAGGACAATATTTTATTTCCATCCTCACAATTGTGGGTGCGTATTTTTATTTCATCCTCATTAAAATTTGAGTTAACATTAATTTTTTATGTATACAGTTTCTAAAGAGTGTGTTCTAAAGTGTTATAAAACTTTTAATGTAATGAAATATTTTTTGACAAGGTATTAATTTTCTTATTAGAGATTAACTCTTTTTATTTAAAAAACAATGCATTCTTAATATTTTATATTTATATTTTGTTTTATAAATAAAAAAAATGTGAATTTTAATCGTAATTTAACTATAATATAATGAAAACAGGTCAGAATATAATTAAAAAACTGAAATATTTTTTTATGAAATCTTTAAAATTAATATTTTTATAATAAATAGGAAACATCTATAACAGTAGTGGCCAAACTTTTGGGATTTTTAAATGTGGTCTACTCCACATTTAAAAATCGAAGGAGGTCTACCAATGGTAGAACTAAATTAACGTACATATTTATTTTCGGTAACAAGAAAAAATGGTAAATTATGTATTTTTTCTAAAAAAATACATAATTCCAAATTTTATAAATACAAATTTTTAAAAATTATATTAATATTTACAAAATAAAATTTATTGACGAAAATAATCAAAGTATTCATATATACAAAACTGACCATCCTATTCACTTCGTTTAGTTGAAATTTGACACTGTATATCTGTGACAAGTATATCAAATTGTGGTTGGTATGGGCTTTTTGCAAAGCACAAACACGAAATTAAATGTTCATCTGTTAAATGCGACCAATGTTTGTTTTTTTTTTTGTTCATGGTTGAAAAAGCAGATTCGCAAAGGTACCTCGATCCAAAGTATGATTTCAATTACAAAATCAATGTGTAAATATTTGGAAACGTTTCCTCAAAAATTGTTTTCCAAAAATCAGTATCGCTAAATATGCTCTGCAGTAAATTTTTATTTTAAATAATTCATTGATTCTATGTCATAAGTCATAAATTAAATTGTTAATATCCGAGATTATCGGGATGGTTGCTTGGACTACCTAAAATGTCTTCGCGGTCTACCAGTCGACGTCATGGCCACCCCTGATCTATAACCTATAAAAAGTTTCGTTTTGAATAAAATGGAAGTGTGTAAATAATTCACAAGTCTCATTCTTTAATAAATTTCGGAAATAATTTTTATGTGAGCCGTTTCATAATTAGTAATCTAGCTGTTTCGGAAATAATTTTGCTGCCTTCATATTTAGTACTTTGTGTTGAAAAATTCTTTTTTCCAAAGTTAAAAGATCAATGTATAAAATGTTTTAACCCCTTTTTTATGTTTAAATACCCATAAAAAATGTCTTGATAGTTAATTTTAACTAGTTATTTCACATTCATTTCACATTAATAAACAGACATTTTAACTCGAAAGAAATCATTCCAAATTAATGTAATGAAATCGGACATTATTATTTTTCTGCGTTGAAAAAATTAAAAATATCTTTGAAAGTTATACATTTATTGACTGAAAAAAACATACCCTTGCACAGATATTTGTTTCTCAACGGCCACTTCACAGCCAAACTGGAGGTGGGATTCGAACACACTTTCATTTATAATTTATTTAAATTCAATGCAAGCCTGAATATATATAAGATTAATACGGTTTCAAATAGTTAAATTAAGAAGTTAAAGTAGTTCATAATTTTTAATGTAGAATAAAAATTAAAGTATAATTAAAGTGAAAATTAAGTCTTTTCGGGTTTCTTGTCATATATTCAATGCTTTTATATCATCAACGATTCTTAAAATAATAAAAAATTTCTTAAAATAATTCTGGAACACATTGTTAAATCTAAAGCTAGTTGGATAATTGATAATAATAGACGGGTTTTGGACTTTCTGTCAAATAATTTTATTTATAATATTAATTTTTTTGATTTCAAAGATCTTTTAACAAATAATCCTAATAAATTGAATGATGTTCTGTATTTTTATTATCAAGTTTACAGGGACTTATTGAATATTAGTTTTGATTACTGGAACAATTTGGTCAATATTATAATTATATTTATAACGGTGAAAATATTTTTATTCAAACCTGCGGTAATCCACAAGGTTAAAATTTTTCTAGCACACTTGCTAATTAATTTTTACATTATTTTGAGAAGTTTTATTTTTCAATATCCTTTTGTTTTCAGATATATTTTGGCGATTTTATTTTTTCCAAAAATTTAAATTTTAGTGATATTTCAAAACTAATTTATCCAAACGAACTTTCCTTTATTAAAACCAACATTTCTAACATTACCATTGCATTCTTAATTATTTATAAACATTGAAAGTTTATAACTACATGTATAAATATTTTCGATAAAACCAGTCATTTAATTTGAAAGTTAATAAACT
>JAPDSC010136462.1:268955-314297 GCA_026290005.1 Latrodectus geometricus
TATATATATATATATATATATATATATGTTTTTTTTTATATTTATTTATTTTTTTTATAATTTCATATACAATATTTGCAGCAATCGAAAATTTATCAAAAAACAAGTTAATCACTTTAAAAACAAGTTAATCAATTAAAAACACATTAAGGCGGAGACACTAGGTCGTGAGAGAAATTGGAGGAGCATGTGAAAAGTGGAAGGACCAGACATCGATGGATGCTTAATCACTTATCGAGCTGGGGATTGCCTGTGAAAAAGCGGAACATTTGATCGGGGGTGACCGAACATCCGGTCAGCCTCAACCCCCATTATGGGGCTTTAAAACTTTCTCACGGTATTGGAGAAATGTCCAAAATTAAATAATGTCGTTTAAGGGTTTGTTATAAAATAAGAGAAAAGAAATTAGTGGGATATTCTTTGTTCAACAAGTATTTTATCATTAGTTTATTCGAGATAGATCATTATGGAAGTATCAAGAAAAAGTATTATAAAGGAAACATGAACATAATGCAATATTGTAAAGAACACTTTTTTAATACCAAAATAAATGTACTCAGTTCACACAATTGTGTTTTCCTGAAACTTGGCCTTTCTGAAAATTTTGAAATCTTAAATTCTAATACAGAACATTATTTATTCATCTCACTTTTTAATGTTTCTTAACAAATTATTTCATTATAATCTTGTTGAAAATATTCTTTTGTTCCGAACGACGTGGAGCAATTGGCATTTGAGGCAGAGATATAATATGAACTTATAAGACCATGAGTAAGCTCAAAAACGAAAAAAAAACTCTTTATTTTACTCATTCGCTAAACCCAATAATTCTAAACTGTGCAGGCTCACATTGTTGTTTACTAATTCGCTGCATTTAGCGAATCAAAGGATTTTAAATAATTAACTTAGTGTGTGTGTGTGCTTTTATACTACAAAAATCGCAATAAATGAAATTGGCCATTTTTTGTCCCCTCTTCAGAAATAGAACACGAGACGGGGTGCATTCGCATTGTTTCGCTATATAATTCCAACGAAACCTTGTATTCCGTTCTTTAAGAAAAGCATCACTATTTAGTCAAATAACAATATCAATTAATGGAATAACTAAAGTTTTCTTATTAAATTCATTGATATTTAATTATTTTGCTTACGACTTTTTTATATTTGTAAGTTTCTGTTATATATTTATGTGTTTAATATATTTGTGTTGAATAAGAAAAGCTTGTGCAGATAAAAAATTTTACATTTAATTCTTCAAATGTTACATAATGGCTTTTTACAATGACAAAAATTATTGTTTTGTAAGATAAATTTGAATGTTTTGGAGTCAGAAAATAATAAGAAATGTTGAAAAGATTAATATCACAGTAAAAAAATCTGATTAAGTGTTGAGTACTTAGTAATAGAAGTATTTCAAATTTTAGGTTGAATTTTTTTCTATTAAGTGGACAGTGTTGCTAATCTAATACATCTATTCGTTAAGTGTGATATTATTTTTTATTAATACTATCATAATAATATATTATCTAAAAAAGGATTTACATTGTTTTTATTTTTTTGAATTAATTCCGATAAGATTATTGAGTTACGATTTTTTCAAAGATGAATCAATTAGTGAGGTTAATTCAAATAAGTAAATTGTAAAAGAGAGTTACTTTTTAGAAGTAACAAATAAAATTTAGTTTTTAAGATAGGCAATAATTTATTAATAACTCATTGAAAGTTATCTAGTAATGAAACTTTTCAATTGTGTTAGCAAGCAACTATTACTAATGTTTAATACATTCATCTCACTTTATTATATTTAATGTATGGTTATATGTATGTAAACATATATTTCTTCTAAACATTATTAAAGTATACAAGTTAATTGCAAGTGAAATAGTTAGGAAGCGCTCAAGAATTTAAAAGAAACTCCCTCCTACGACGTCAGTAACTCCTCCTAACTTTAAACAAAACGTCATTAACCCCTCCTCTTTGCTTGACGTCATCGTACAATCAATCAGCAATCTTGTTATGGTGCTGATGCACCATAACAAGATTGCTATCGCCCTGTTGGCATTATATTTGGCAGGGAATTTGGCGTAGAATCGGAGCAGAACAAGTTACGGAAGTGTTCCCTCTTTTACAATATATGTTTACACATATTCAATGTGATGTCTTTGAATAGATAAATTTTGTATTACACACAATCTCGAACCTTTATCGCAAGATATCGATGATTTGTCTCAAGATTTTCTTCAATTTAAAAAAAGGATAATGTCAAGACTTTAAAGGGAATGAATAAGATTATCCAAATTTCAAATAGCCGGGTTTTTTTTTGTATATACATTTTTATATATATATATATACATTTTTTTTGTCCTGGAATGATCGTCCAATTTGGCTATTTGGCTTTGAGTTATATTGATTAAGATTGTGGATCTTCTATTGTTACTAAATTCTTCATTTTCCTATCTCACTTGATAGTACTGCATCTATTAAAAAAATAACAATTCTAAAAAATAATCCAACTTGTAAAGAAGCATGAAAAACTAATACAAACTCAACATACGCGTCAAGATAAACCAATAACTATTGTTACCATCAAACAAATTATTCGAAACAAATTATCCAGATACTGCTGTAGAAATAAGCAAGATAACCAAAATTCTTGGAGTCCGTCAACGCCCCTTTTCAATCTGAATATATATATCTTCAATATTTCTTATAAAAAACAAACTAATGCAGAGCTATCTTACCATCTTCTTGCTGAAGAAATTGCTCAGAATGTCTTGACGATATTAGGCTTATAAAGATTTACAAAAAGAATTCGAAAAATATTTTAGCGTCATTGGACATTCTTTACCTGAAACTATAAACTTATTCTATTCCATCATTTCGGTTATCCCTTTTATTGATAATGTTCGTCAATGCGGAAAATATTATGAATATACTCATCCTACGAAAAAATGCAACTAAGACTTCTTCTGAGGTAAAAAACAGTGGAACAGTCCATAAAAACTCTTTCTGTGCAAATGAAATACCTAACTCTATATTTTCAAGGAAATCATGCAACAAATGACATTTCCTGCTCTACGAGACCTAAAGAAAAAAAAATCTTACAGTTTAAAAGCATGAACCACCTTTCATTTATTGAAATGAGAAGACTATTATAAATCTTTAAAAACAAGTTAATCAAGTATAACCAAAAGTCATCTTCCTTTTTTGCTAAATCGAAATGAAATCACGGACATTGTTAAAAAAATAATAATTAATGTCTGAGGTTGTTTCTACATTTGTAGCAAAATTATTTGAGATTCAATTTTCCCATGTCCTAGCAATTCAAGAAATTTTTCTAAAAAATTTCAATTTATTTCAAATGAATAATAAAACTATAATTTTTTAGATAGGTCATATGGTCATAGTGGAAGTCTTTTTGTGGTTAACAACTCTCTACCTATGAAAGTGCTAAATATATGCGCCTCTCCAGATAACGATATAGAAATCTTAGCTATTAAAATTACTATATCCAAATCATCTCTTACATTAGTGAATATATACATCCCACCTGATAAATTTTCAAGCTCTTGGTTCCATAGCGTTTATCATCAAACATTCATTCTTTTTTCAAAGTAATTGTTGACATTAATGTAGGTAAATTCGGCACTCGGTAGCTATACAAACTCTTCTGAATCCTTAGAATTCCTTGATTGGATCAACAGACAGCAACATTTGTCATTTAAATACCTCTCAGCCTACACATTTTGGACTCCACTACAGAACATCCCTTATCAATTACAGCTTTGTATCTCCTGATATTTTTCCTGTTAACACATTCTCAGAAAACAATGGTAGTAATCACATCCCTATTCAAACAAACATCAAACTCTACAGTAACGATTATTCGAAGGTTACTTCCCGTAATAGAATATTATGGGCTGGTTTCTTCAATTCAGTGAACATTGAAATTGCTAATAATATATTTGACTCTATAAATCAATTTAAAATTTTATATAAAATCTATCTTAATAAATTCAGAAACAAAACTTTTTTTTAAAGTTATATCCTCCATGGTGAACATCGGAATGTTTTTATCATTCTGGCAGAAACGAAAATTTTGGAGAAAAGCGAAAAGCACTGTTAATAAAGCTCTGCGGATAAAATAAAAACAAAATCTCTGTAAAACTGAATCAGCTTCTTCTAACTCTTTCCATCGATTTCTGGGATAAAACCATAACTTATGTTGATTTATCTAAGCACATTTACTCTATTCTCAAGAGACTTAAATATATATATGTTCTGTTTCACAAACCCAACCTCTTCTAATTTCTGATGAGGCTTCAATGATTTCAGATCCTGTGGATCTGGCTATCTTATTTGCCATATTTTATTCTCATCAAACTGCAAATGAAGTTTAACCTTCTTATTTAAGTTCAAATGCTGATTTAGAATATTATTCTCTTTTTTCCTCTAAGAGCTCCGATTGGTGATTTCTAAATGCAAAATTACTTCAGCTAGTCTTGATTTAATATCGGCTAAAATTCTGAAATTTCTATCAAACAAAGCTTTACGATTCTTTCTATTACTAATAAACAACTCTTAAGAGATACTTCATCTAATCGGAAAAAATTAACAAAATTCCAATAATAAAACCTGGGAAAGATACAATATTGGTAAATTAATTTCGTCTGATATCTCTGACAAGTATTCCATGTAAAATCATGAGACGCATGATCTTACATCGTCTTATAAATCATATCTCCTTTTCCAAACATTTTCATCCAACCCATCATAGATTTATGCCTCATAGAGGCTGCGAAAGTATTCTTTCTATGATTCATCATAATATTACTGCTTTATGATCACAGAGAAAATATATTATATGTGCCACATTAGATATATCTCAAGCTTATGATTCATTGTGGCTGGACGGTTTTATTTATAAGCTTCTTCAATTTGATATCAGAAGAAATGCTGCTCATTGGATCTTGGACTCTTTATCGGATAAAAGTTTTAAAGTGAAATGGCCTTGAATCTTTTCCCAACCCGCTGTCTCCAATAGAGGCGTCTTTCAAGGCAATGCGTTTTATCTCCCTTTCTTTTCATGATTTACATGTCATATATTATGAATTCTTCCTTCCTCATATTCAGTGTATCATTTACGCTGATGACATAATTCATTTCACTGCTTAGTCATCTCAAGAAAGCCTTCAGTACAAAATTCAAACCGCAATCATTAAACTTGAACAATGGTGTAAAGAGTAAAAACTAAAAATTGATTCTGCAAAATGTTCAGCCATTGATTTCTCTTCCAAAAAAATCCCCTATAAATTTTGAACTAATTATCAATCAACTACCCATTTCTTGGTCTAAGCATATAAAAATTCTTGGTCTTTATTTTATTAATAACCTTCAAATATAATATCCAAATGAAAAGAACACCCTTCAGAAGAAAATTAAGGTTTTAAAAGCTATTGCGAATAACAGATGCGAAGCAAAAACTAATCACTTACTTCAAATTGTTCAGTCTTTCATTACAAGTAGCCTGGACAAGGGATATCATGTAGTTGAGTCCGCAAGCCAATCAGACCGAAAAAATTTGTATCCAATATATCACTCAGTTCTTATAATTGTTATTGGTCTACTAATCTTGACGCCTATTCCACTTCTTTTGAAAGAAGCTGAAGTTTTACCTCTTGCAGTGAGACAAAACTATCTATCATAAATAGCATTGCTCTTTCCACTCGATCTCTGTGCTGTACGTTGTGGAATACAATGCTATACAGTTATATCTCTGGAGCTCTCCTTCTGTCTTTGTAAGTGATAAAGTAGCTCAAAGAATGGAATTGAAGAATCAAGTATTTTAAGAGTTCCTTCAAAATTTGCCTCTGATAAATTTAGTTTTAGATCTTACTTGAAAATATTTGGATCAAACTAAAAATTTTCCTATAGATATTATTAATAACCTCTTTAAACTGCATAATGCTTCTGAATGGTGTAGTCCCATAATGCTATTTACTAATGCCTCTAAAATAGATTTAAAAATTTTATATTTTTCATTCCAACTGTGTTATATTATCAGACTTCTTAGCCTGTCCAAGCAGTTTGAAAACTCTATTCAATACAATCATTCAGTACACCGGATTAGCTTTAGAATATATTCAATTAGTTTGCGTTCCACGTCATTCAGGAATTGCTATAAGCGAAAAAGTAGATGCTCTTGCGAAATCGGTAATTAATAAATGCATTATACTAATTGAAACCTGAAACTAAAACCTTATTCATAAGGGGAAAAAAATAAAAAAATAAAAAAAAAAACGCTTTTATCGATTTAAATAACTATGAATGGAATAAAAGTAAATATGCCTTAAAATTTTCGCACATGTTTTCTATCATGATAAATTACCGCAAATATAATACTTTACGCTTTGCAGAAGTGTGGCTAACTAGAGTTAGAACCAGAATTTTTCCGACTTATGCTAAGTTACATATTTCGGACTCTCTTCTACAGATAAATGCTCATATAGAGAAAAAGAAACCATAGATCATACAAGGCTTTCATGTCCTTTATATAATCAAGCAAGAACTTCTTTAAGAAAAAATTTGGTATTGGAGCTCTTATTTTCTCATGGATCTTTGATTTTGAAAAAACTAACAGGTTCTACGTTTTCTTCATGTCAATTTTTAGACGTCTTCGCTTCCTTTATATTTATCAGCAAATGTTTTTTTTTCTTCCTCGTTTAAGATCCATTATATTGATTTCAATCAATTTATGAAATCATAATTCCATTATCATTTGTTAGGTTTCCATTTAAAACTCAGTCTTACTCAATGCGAGCTATAAATCTATGGTCATAAAGCTCCAAAACAGTTTTTTGTCTTAACCTAGCCTAACCTAAATACAGCATAATCGAATCGAATGTCGTGAGAAGTTAACAAATCTTTTTGTGGCAGTTTGTTTTTCTCGTTGGAATTCATTTTAATTAAATAAACTTTTGTTAAAATTAATTGAGATTTGTCATTTTTATTCAGGAAAATATTTACGTACTTTTCATGTTTCTAGTTTCAAATGTATTGGTATAAGCATAATTTTTACCATATTGTAATGCATACATACCGGTGAAGGCGAGCCCCTGACTGTACCTTAAGGTTATCCGTATTGTAATAGTATATACATTGACATTCCAGATGAATACTTAACTACCTAAAATAAAACTCTATAATATGGAATCACTGACCTTTACAGACCGATTATATTATAAGAAAAATTTTAAGAGAACAACCAAAATAATATTACTTTTTGATGGGCATGTCATTCAGAATTTGAAAAGAAAAGGAATCGCACTATAATTCGTACGATATTCGCTGGAGGTATAGCATAGAATGAAGTGCCGAGAGTTGCGAGAGCATGACTTTAGCCCTGAAACCAGCCGTCTCAATATGACACATTGATTCTTGGAGGATGGAGCTTGTCTCCACAAAATTGTAAAAATCTCTACGGTGCTTTTTAAGATGATTGGTGAGTGTTTGGCTGCAATGGATATAGAGAAATTAGTGTAGCAGAAGAGGGCGGCATCAAAACATCCAAATTAAATCTATGTGACTTTTTCTTATGGAGTTATATTAAGGACAGTATCTATAAGAGTACCCGCATTTCACTGAATGACCTGAAATCGGCCATCAGAAATAAGATTGATATGCTTGATTCCGACCCATTCCCAGCTCGCTATCATGGAGTTTCAGAATTACCTTTATGACATTTTAGTCGGGAAAGGTAGACATTTCGAGCATCTTGTATATTAAATGTCATTCATATATTTATTCAACAAAATAGGTTTCATGTTACCTTTTACCACAATGAATACTTACTTTCCATCTTGCTTTTTCAACCACTCTGTACATGTATGCATGTTTATTATGAACATTAGAGTCAAATCTCTCTCTCTCTCTCTCTCTCTCTCTTTTTTTTTTTTTTTTTTTTTTTTTTTTTTTTTTTTTTTTTTTTAGGAAAAGATGTATTTGTTTCCTTTTCTTTAATCTATTCTAACTTTTTAATACAATTTAGATCATATTTATCAAGAATATTTTGAAAACAAGTTTGGAGTAATTTTTTTTAAATAAAAATTATTTTTGTTAAATACAAAAGAAAGTTCTTTTTTTATAATGGTTTCCTTGCTTATATAATTAATAGAATAATTCAATTTTTTATAAACCTGAATGATTATTAGGAGTTTGGTGGTGTAGTGGTAGTTTCCCTGGCATATGTCCGAGGTTTGAACCTCGGTCTGGGCAAGGTGGACACAACCTTTCGTCCCTTCATTTGGTCGATAAAACTGTACCAAGTACCAAGCATGCTTGGGAATTAAGCACTGGAGATTTAGCGTCAGATTAATTATATAACTGGGACATTTGCTTCGCACCTCATGGCTCTCGATCAAGGAAACAGGTGTAGGCACTTGTAGGTTCTGGCCCCATACGGACTGTCATGCCACTCAGTTTTGAGTTGAGAATGATTTCTATATTCTTAGAAACAATTTTGAAATTTTTTAATTAGACAAAGGTTTCGTTCTAAATTTTACATTTAATTTCTTTTAACAATTGTTTTGAGTGAGGTTAAAAACGAGGAAAAAATTTGTTTTTAAAACAAGACAAATATTATGAATGAAAGAATTAAGGAAGTCTTAAAAATAAGTCGATTGATTTCTCTAAAATATATCTTTCCAAGAAATGCGTTATCAATTATTAAAAAGAAACCAAACAGAAATTAAAATGCATTGTTAAAATATACTACTGGCCATCCAAATAGCAACACCAAGAAAGACAAGAGATATAACAACAAAATTGATTTTGTAGGTAACATGTTGACTAAATATCAAATCATTAAATTTATAGACTTTTGTGAAGTGTGGTTCCTGCCAAAATCATTAGCCAGAGTAGCCGCCATTGTTGGAGATTACCGCTGCCACACGCCTCGGCATTGATTTAAAGAGACTTTTGATGTGTTCTTAGGGTACAGCAGATCAAGCAGCTTCTACTCGTAGCCAAAGTTGATCTGATGTAATCTGATCTGGGAATATAACCTGGGTCAATCACTGAGCGACCATGAACCACATGTTTTTTATTGGTGAAAGATTCGGAAAGCAAGCCGGTCAGGGGTTCAATTCAATCTGGCAATTGACGAAGAGCCTTTGAACAATGCGTACCACATGTGGATTATCCTGTTGAAATATGGGTATAGCAAGCCCCGAAGGTAAGGAAGGACAACTGACTCCAACATCTCGGAGATGTTGGCTGTTTAAAGTACCAGCAATGCATACTAGAGGAGTGCGAGAGTAATATCCAATAAAAATTATATCAAAAGTTACTTGAATATTTTTCAAATGACAAATGAAAACATTTTTCTACGACAAATTACTAGTATATGCAAATGTGAATGAAAAGATTGATCAATGTATTTTTCTCATTAACATATGTTCATAACAGACAATTTAATAAATTTTAGAAAGTAAAATAGAAAATTCTGTAAAATGCATTGGTAAAGAAACATTCTTAAGTTTAAAGAAAAATAGGTTTTCATGTCTGGAAATATAACAAAAATTAAGAGAGACTACGTATAAATAACAACATAAATTATACAATTGACCTATTCAGTTTTTTTTTTTTTTTTTTTTTTTTTTTGTTGACATTGAACAAAAGGTTCGCAGTTTCATCTACGGAATTAAATTTTTAACAATGCAAAAACCTTTTCATCTTCTGAATCAATATTTAAATAAAAATATGTATATATATATTTATTTATTAGATTAAAAATAAGTAACACAGTTGTGCGAATGATTTAATACATAATTTTTTTTAAAATTTATTTCCCGATCTTGTTTCAGTTGAATTTGATCCATATTCATCTTTTCTATTGTCTAATTTAAAAAATCAACCATAATTTTTATTTATTGTAAACAATTTTAAAATTAAGGCTCAGCATAAAAATTTAAAAACTAATATTTCTTCAAAAGACCAGTATTCAACACAATCATCATTTTTACTATCAACAAGTTTATAAAATGGTTAAATAACTTGATGAATTCATAAATACTTTTAGTAAATTTATATATTAAGTAATTATAAATAATATTTGTAAGCAATTTTCGGGTACATCTTTTATAAATTTTCCCTTTTGTAAAATTAAAATATAAATAAATGTCAGACATTATTTTTTCAAGAATTCCTTTCTTTTATATATTTTCTTAAAATTTCCTCATATCAATGAGAATCAGTTCTAAATTGGTAGTTGTTTTCGAATGAAAGAGTTAGATTAAGGAGGATTTATATTTTTTTTATAAAAGAATAGAGAGAGAGCTATCCCTTTTCCTAAAAAAAGTAAATAACAAATTTCTAAGCAACTTTTATTTTATGATCATTTAGTTGAAAAACTAATTCATTATTACATAAAATATAAATGGCTTAGAAATTATTTATATAATAATAAATGTGGAATAACTAATATTATACTTGAAAGAAATTTATTTATAAGATTCATTTTAAGAACAATCAAAATTATGGGCATAGCTTACGTGACTATTAACGTTTTCTGTGTATATGTATCTCAGGGTTTTCTTTAACTCTATTGGTTCATATAAGGATTCTTACTTCTTCCTGATAATAGTTCACTTTTATATGCCCCAGTTAGATCTTAGAGAATCCATTGATATAGATAAAATAAAGAAAATAATAGTCACACTAATTTTCGGATATCTCAGTTTTTAGCATATAATCGTACAGGGAGATCCAAAAAGTTCATAGAAAATACTTCAAATTCCCGCTTTCAAATATATTGATAGAATGCTTCCATATTGTTATAGCATATATACTGACACTCCAGGTGAATGTTTGATCATCGGAAATAAGTTATATGGAATCATTGACTAAGGAAGAAGGATTATCTATTGTATATAATCTTATAAGAATAACCGAAATGATGTCACCGTTCCACCGGCTTGTTATTCAGCATTTGAAAAGAAAATGACACTTAATGAGGTGGTAATAGCGCAATATTGGTCTCATATTCATTGGCGGTAAGGTCACAGGAGTGAGATATCAAGGGTTGCTAGAGAATGCCTTTGACCCTGAAGTGAGGTGTCTCAACAAGGCATCCCACTATTGGCTTATGCTGAATAGTTCTGGTGCCCATAAAACTGTTAATATCTTTAATTGATTTGGGACACGTTTGATTACATTGGATATAAAGAAATTCTCGAGGAATAGGATAGAGTCGCACCAAAGCAGTCTAACAGGAATCCACCAGACTTCGGAAAGAGTTAAATCAAAGACAGAATCCATAGGAATATGTTCTTAATTCACTGAAATCAGTAAACTGAAGTGAGAATAATACTCTTGTTTTCCAACCACTCTAAGTTATTAGCCAAAGTTTCGGAATTGATTTATGGGATTATAATCCGAAATGGTAGATATTTCAAGTATCTTGAATATTAAATGTCATTCATATTTTATTCAATAAAATAAGTTTCATGCTCTCGCATGTTGTCTTTTTTCCACTATCACCAGTACTTTCTGTCGTGCTTTTTGGACCATCCTGAGTGTAATACAATTAGGATGTGAACTGTACTCATTATTAAGACTGCACAGACATTTTAATCGGAAGTAAAAGGAATTTTTGAAGTAGAATTATCTCTCTCTCTCTCTCACTCTTTCATCTAATAATATAGACAATATCATATGGTAATAATTATAGAATTTTAAAGATATTTGTAGTGGTAAGATATTTAAAGATATCTATTTTAAAAACTAAACTTATTGTATTTATGTAACTTTATTGTATTTGTAATAATGATAAAATTAATGTTTTTTGAAAAAAAGTTGAATTGGATTTTGTATTTAATCCCTCTAGGTTTGTAGTGAAAAAGGATTATTTTTATTCAATAAAAATTCCTTACATAAATTTTTTAAATTGAAAGTACTATTTATCGATATTTAATGGTTTTATGAAACTTTATTTATCAACATTTGAAATTTGTTTACAGTGCTTGCAAATCCATTTCCGTGTTTGAATTTTTAAAACTAGATTTTAATTTTTGAAAGAGAATTTGTTTTCTATACTTGGCTCTCAAATGTATTTATCGAAGATTTATTGTATATTTCCCCGTAGTTTCTGATTATAATTAATTTACAACATTATTGTTAATAGGTAAATTATTTCCAAAAAAACATGAATTTTTACGCAATAAAAAAATAAATGTAATTATTAAGGAAAAAAAGTCCGATTCACGTAAATAGTTAAAGTATCCTGTAATACTTTTTTACTAATCAACATTCGAAACTTGTTTCTATTTGTATGCTTAAATTTCCGTGTATGAGGCTACAAAAACAGGATTTGATTTTTTTTACAAAAGAAAGAAAAATGATTACTTTTTATTTGAGTTTCTTCGTTTAGTTTTGTTAAAGATTTATTGCATGTTTCCTGTTTAAAACGTAGTATTGAACATTGTTAAGGGAAGTTTTCAAGTGTAATTAACTTCATAATCTCTATAATTACAATATTTTACTCAGAAATGTATAAAAATTATTAGTTTAGATAAACTATATATGAAACGACAAATTTACCAAAAAGTGCATAGTATATATGCTTACTATGAATTTTTTCTTTCGTTATTTAAATTTATAAAGTACTTAAAAATATTTTACTTTTTCTAAAAAACATACTGTCATTAATTAAAATTTTATTTTATTTTACTGAAAAATAATATTCTTATTTTATGAAAGCGTGAAGTAATTATTTTGCTGACTTATGTATTATATAATCATACTTACGTAAAGTGAATGTTTTTTAATTAATATTTTTCACCAAAATAAGAATAAATAATTTTAAATAATGCAAGTGAAATAAAATAATTTTAAGCTACTACTTTAACAATAGAGATTTATTGCAATTACAATAAACTAACTAACGCAAGAAAAATGAAAGTTTCATAAATGAATTAGGGGAGCGATTAATCTATAGAAATAAATATATAGAGTATATATATTCATTAAAAAAGAACATAGCCATCAAAGAAAAAGTTGCCAGTAAATACAAAAGATTTCCTCGTTTGGAATATAAAATAATTAACATAAATGAAATAATACTCCTGGGTAACACTACCCAAAATGAAATTCTTTTCGTTACTGGGCGTGCATTTTTTTAAATTTCCTTGTTACTAGATTGTTGGTGTTGATTTTTGCTGCTGCCACTTCTTTGGCATTTCTTTATTGCTCCCCAAAGATTTCAATACTTAGAAATTGCAGAAGCCTCAGTAGTCGTATTATAAAAATATTTTTTATTAATTAAAATTACTATTTCATTGCTTATATTTTTACCTGGTGAGTTGGAGCCTTTCAAAACGGAAAAATACATTTAAACGAATTTTTATTATAAAAAGAAAGAAACAAAAAAATTTCCATTAAAAATTGGTATATTAGTTAGCTAATATTCTTTTCTTCAGTACATTACTGTTGATTTGTTGACGAAAAAAATAATTTGAATCATATAAATAAATGTATATATTTACTGGAAATGCCAGAAAAAAACAATCATTTTCGATTCAGTAAGCAATCAAAATAAAAAAAATTCAGTTTTGTTTGTTTACCCTAAAGCAAATCTTTTTTTCATAAAATTTTCAATTTTTATCTCTTGAGTTTCGAAACCTTTCTGAAAAATTGATGTATTGTTAAAATGAGCATTAAAGTAATTGCCACCATAATAGAGATAGGAAAGTACTTTTTTTAAAATTAAACTCAATTTATACCCATATATTTTATTTATTTCGTAAATAGTACAAGAGGAATGTCACGAGACGCCGTTCTGTTAGAATAAACATATTGGTTACTTCCTCTAATGAATTACTTTATTAAATCATTGTAAATACCGTTATTCGTTTTGAAAAATTCAGAAATTTTTTTTCACACAAATATCACTATTTTTTAAAAGTAAATTCTTGGTATTTATACAATTTTTCTTCAAAATATTAAGAATATTTAAAAAATAAAATTTATGAAAGACAAAACTGCATTAACTAGTAAAATTCATAAAAATCAACCTGTTTTCATTTTGTGTGTGTTTATTGGTTGACCCAATATAAATGAAATTATCAAAAAACATCAATATCAAATTTATCATTAAAAGTATCCTTATTAGTACATTGAAACTAATCCTTAGATACTATATTTCTGTAATACATATTAAATAATTTTATTTTCAAAATTATTATCCTAAACTATTTTACACAGTGCATTATATCTACAATTTTACATTTTAGTATTTCACAATATTAAGTAATTGTGAAATACTAAAATGAATAAGCGTGAGGCCACGTAACAAGAGACATGTTTCTCGAGAGCGTTCCGTCCATGTTTAACAGTTTCAAAAATGAGGGTACTATATTAACATAAAACAATCTTAATCTATAGCAATATTGATTGGTGAAGATTTTAACTTCAAAAAATAATTGTAAGTTATTATAATTAAGACAAATTGTATGTTAGAGCAGAGTGATTCTCAACCACTATATGCTGGTGCCACCAAATTATAGAAATATATTTAATACAAGTTATAATGCTTTTTTATTACGAGTAAAGTTTGTTTAAGTCAAAGATAAGTACACTGTAAAACATAATTTGTTTTTATAGTTGTGTACCATATTTTTTACCGTTAAGAACTATTTTTATCTTCGATCTCAAGTGTTCTTTTAGTATCTACAATTTTACAATTTTTTTCATTTTATTTGTGTGAATTCGGATTTTCAGTATTAACAGACGTAAAAACAGAAATAAGTCGAGACTGTTAACTTCAGAAGACGATATTAGAGAAACATTTTGTGTGTGCTTATTGTGTGACCCAATATAAATGAAATTATCAAAAAACATCAATATCAAATTTATCATTAAAAGTATCCTTATTAGTACATTGAAACTAATCCTTAAATACTATATTTCTGTAATACATATTAAATAATTTTATTTTCAAAATTATTATCGTAAACTATTTTTCACAGTGTATTATAGGTAATTAAATGACTTCTAAATTTATCTTTTTGTGTGTCGCCAAATTTTTAAAATCGTTAAAAATGTAGTGCGACAAAAAAAAAAAGTTTGAGAATTACTGTGTTAGAGCATCATATTTTTTTACATTTATCTAAACATCGGAAATGCTCATGCATATTCGAAAATGTTTTTTCGAAAACCTTAAAAAAATACATACTCTGTTAGATTAATGCAAAATTTGTTTAATAAAGAATTATTAAGGCAATATCTAATATTTAGAATTTTGTCTAAAAGAAATTTGTTTATATTCATATTTATACTAACTGATTACTTAAAATGTAAAACGGAACTTTACATTTGATTCCGTTTCTGTTAATATGTATGTAGTGTATTTTATAGTAACGTTCATTGGAGCAGCCGGAATGTTACAATTATTTTTATTGAAAAAGGTACGTCACAATTATACACACATACAGTGACATTATCGAACTGTTCTGTTTGTAAGCATTCTTATAATCTCGAACTCAGAGTGTTCTACTTAGAACTCGTTTTTAAGAATACTACACTGTAGCATGTTTTTAAATTCTTGATTTGCATTCAGATCTTGTATATTTATTAATAATGTTTTAAAATTATGCAGGGTAATAAAAATTTAATTGGCGTTTCCATTCTTAACACACTCGGTAAATACAGTAATCGCTCGAGTTTGCGAACTCGTGGGATTTATAAAATAGCTCGTAAAATAAAATAAAATAAAACAAATTCTAAATCTTAAAATTTATTTTTTACTTATGATATCTCTCTCTTTGTAAATAAAGCACCATTAAAAA
This sequence comes from Latrodectus geometricus, assembly GCA_026290005.1. Classification (NCBI taxonomy): domain Eukaryota; kingdom Metazoa; phylum Arthropoda; class Arachnida; order Araneae; family Theridiidae; genus Latrodectus; species Latrodectus geometricus. The sequence goes on from JAPDSC010136462.1 coordinate 284,798, forward strand.
TATTCAGTGTGTAATAAATAAGGAATACATAATACTCTGTGTCAGTAATAAGTGTGTACTAAATAATGAAATAAAATCACACATAAAAACAATTCTTCCTTTTGTTTTATAGATGAAAAATCAGGTGAAATAATCAGTGTTTTTCTTCTTCTTTAATTTGATTTTTAATATCTTATTTTTACATATTTTCAATGTAGCAAAGCATTTCACTATTGTTTTTCTAAAAAAATGTAGCTCAAACTTGTTAACCGTTCACGTGCTTGTTTAATAAACGGTAGCAGCATTATATCATTTTCTTTTAATTGTGTATTTGAAAGTTCTGCTTCATTTTTATTTATTATGTTTCTCTATCAACTAATTATCCCATTGTTCTTAAGTACAAATTATACATTCGAACATATTCTTAAAGTCATGAAATGAAATTTCCGAGTGTGTTTGTCAAAGTTCATGTAACTCAACTTAATTCAAGGCATCAGATAAATGTTTTTGGCTTTTTTAAGTTACGATGGCAATGGACTTTGAATGTCAAAAGTCCTAGGTATAGTTTTTCTGCAATTTCAAGAATAGATTAACAAATGATTGCTCCTGGAACATCATTTTCATAATTTGATTCCAAACCCGTTTTCTAAAAATATTTTACGATATTTTCAGTGGAAGCTATTAATTATAGTCATGGCTATAAAAAGTAGCTACATTAGATGTCAGAAATGTTACACGAGTTATTTAAAAATTTTTTAAATTTTCATATCAGTAAAGTAATTATTTATCCACAATTCTAATAATTTATGATTGATTTTCCATTACAAACATCGATCCACTTTTTTAGACATAAATAAAATAAATTAAATAAATAAAAATTGAAAAAAAATCAAGTGATAAAAAATAGTTCTAAACAAAAAATGCATCGAAATGAGTTCGCAATGATTTTTTAAAATTTTAATTCGTAAATGGAAATAAAAATTATGCTTTCATCATTTTAGTTTTCGTAAATTAGATGTTTGTAAAATTTACTGTCTACTTCTAGCGTATTAACTGAGTTTTAAATACGTTATTTCCTAAGAACGAAATTTCTAAAGTGATAATAAATAAAATTTCACTGATAATAAATAAAACGGCATTACGTTGCATTTAATTTTGATAATGATGAAAGTAACTGATAACTACTTTAATGATAAAAAAGTGTACTGAAACTTAAATAAAAATAATTGCAGAAAAGGTATAAAAAAGTTAAAATTCGTTGTAAAATTTGTAAGTTATTTCATAATTTATAATATTTTATTTAGAAAGAATTTTAAACTAAATATCATACAAGCGCATTTGTTCTAAGCAATGTGATCGCGCACTTGAATTATCAATTGTTCGGAAACAATTCAGGAAAGGAATTCGTTAGTATGCAAAATTAAATTGTGAGTCTGGAATGAATATTTAACATTTTAGTCATAAAACAAGAGTTAAATAACCATACGTATTTTATATATTCTTCCGAAATATAATAATTTTGATTTCGGAAATATATATAAAATAAGCACGGTATAAACTTTGCAAATTTGAAGAGAGAATTTCTCATTCACATTTAGATGGAATTCGTCATTAATTTAGAAATAATTTACTAAGCCATAAAAATCATAATTCATTTAAATATTTAATATACGTAATTCTTTTAATATTTATTAATTATATTACACACACACACGTTGTTTCTGGATTGTTGCTGTTGATTTTTTGCTACCTGACATTTTTTATTTGCTTTTGCCATTTCTTTTCTGCTTGTCATAGATTTGAATAAATTCATTACAATGGATTAAAATTAATATTTTACTGTTTATTCTTTTAAACGGTGATTTGGAGAAAATTATTTCAACAGCGCTGAAAACGGAAATTATTTAAATGAATTTTTGTATCATAAAGAAGGAAACTAAAATTTTCAATAAAAATTGGTTTCTTTGTTAACTAATTTATTTTTCTTCAGTACATTCCTGCTGGTTTGTTTGTTGAAAAAATAATTTGAATTTAAAATATATGTGTATACATTGACTGGAAATACCAAAAAAATCAGTCATTTTCAACGCAATAAGCAACTAAAAAATTATTAAACTTTAGTTGCTTATTGCGTTGAAAATGACTGATATTGAAAGAGAATAACTAAAATAATAAATTTTAGTTATTCTCTTGCCATTGAAGCGATAAAATTTTCAGTTTTTATATCTCAGTTTCGGAACTCCTCTGAAAAATCGATGTACGTCTGTTGGTGTTAAAATAAACATTAATCACTAAAGTAATTGCCACCGCAAATGAGATCAGAAAGTATTTTTTTAAACTAAACTTAATTTACACTCATTATTTATTTAATTTATTCTGCAAATAGTACAAGGAATTGTCACATGACACTATCGATAATAATGAAAAATTCGTGATATTCTGTCTAAAGGGTAAAAAATTCAGTTATAAAGAATATTGGTTTCTTTCTCTAATAAATTACCCTATTAAATCCTTGTAAGCATCATTATTCTTTTAAAAAGTTTTAGAGATTTTTCCATTTAAATAAGACCCTTCTATTAATTTTTTTTTCCAAATATTAAGGCGATTTAAGAATATTTAAAAAAAAAAAAAATAGTCAACGGAAGACGAAATTGCAAATGAATTTTATTAAAATTCATAAGAAATTAAACTTTATTCATTTCAGTATTTGCGGAGAAATAATCTTTTTTATGCAAGAAATTGCCTTAGAATTATTGTTTCTAAGAGCGCGGAGCGAGGAAAGTCGAAACTTGTTTCTTGACAATTTCCGTAAATGATCAGTAGTTTTAAAAGTGCGAGTTACATTAATATAAAACTAAATTAATTTATAGCAGTATTGATTGCTGAATATTTAAATTTCAAGTAATTAATGTTTTAAAAAAGATTTCATCATAAATTCAAATTAATTTATAACTTCATTTACAAATATTTTTTACATTTTTTTAAGAATCGAAAATGTACATGAATCTTCGAAAATTCTTTTTCAGAAACTTTTTTGAATGCATACACAATTTTATATATGCAGAATTTACTTAGTAGGAAATTCTTCACGCAATATCAAAGGCTTTATACGAATTTCGATAATATTCATAGTTATAAAAGTTTGTTACTTACATTGTAAAATAGAATTTTACTTTTGATTTTGTTTCAGTTAATAAGTAGTATCTTTTTAATTTCTTAAATCACATTCATTTTTTTCATACCTATGAGTGAAATGCTTATAATCGAAATGAAATCTGTGCTTAGATCTCTTTAACGCAAAATCTACAGTTTAAAATATTAATTGAATTTTAAATACGTTTATTTTCAAACAAGAGAATTCTAATTATCACATTTTCAGCGACAAAATAGAAACTAATACATAGCATTACATTTTAATAATAATGAAAGTAACTAACTGTTACATCAACCATAGCAATATGTACGCAAACATTAATAAATACTTGCAAAAGAGTTACTTCAGTAAAATTTAAAATTATTAACACAACCTTATAGTGTTTCATTCAGAAAAAAAAAGGAGTTTTAAATTGAATATTGTACACAGAAAATGCATTTATTCAAAGAAATTTAATCGAACATTTGAGCAACTAACTTTTTGGAAGCATTCAAGAAAGAAATTAGTTCTCGAAAGCTTACTAGATACCCGAGGCATTTAGTTTTTTGTATTTTAGTCTTAAAAATATAGGTCAAACAACCATACAAATTTTATATTCATTGGAAAGGAATAGTTTTAAAAAAATGTACATAATTTGCAAATTTAAAGAGAGCTTCTTCTCTATATTTAGAAATAATTTACTATATAATAAAAGGGATGATGAAGTTTGAAAAGAGTTAAAATAGCGCCCATAGAGTTGTCTTCATAAAATTTTAAAACAGTGGGGCAATGCCTGAAGTGGTCGGTCACCACCCATCTCCATCTGTTGGCACAGAGGGTAACAAGCCGAACCCTTGAATCCTCTAAGATGTAAATGCTTCTACTAACAGTCATGTCCTGAAGGAAATGAAAGCAAGCTGCTGCAACAAATCGAGGCAAGGAGCTAGATATTCTATACTTTTATTTACAGACACTCCTATTATAGAAATATCTTAAAGGAAATGAATTTATAGCTAATGGAATTTGTTTTGCAAAACATTCAATACTTAAATACAAGTTTATTTTTAACTAATGCAGTCATTTTTAAATAACGAATCAGTTATTCTTTGATTTCTATTTTGTGTTGGTATTTGATTTTCTTTAATTCAACTATTTGAGCTTGTAAGTCAATAAATTGTTTTTTAAACATGCCCTGCATTTCTGAATTTTTTTTCGGTGTTGAGTTTAATTAACGTCTCATTTATTTGAATCACAGCATGAGCTGTTTCAGACTGTGTAATAGGCGGTCTATTTAACGGAATGCATTTCTTTAAGAGAATAACTTGTTTCTTAGATTCATAATAGTCTGTGAGAGATAAAGGTGTTATTCCTCTCAAAAGTTCGGGCTTAAGGCCATTTTTGCTGTATACATCCATTCTATAGTGTTCGAATTGAGGACTATTCACTTGGAACGCATTTGTACGATAAGCCCTCGATTCGAGAAAAATATCATCGTGCTGTTTCTGGAGGTGACTGATGTAGATAAGCGAGAAATATCAGTTGTCATAAAATGACTGAAACTAATCTTATCAGAAAGTAAACCTTTTATTTTCAAGGTCACCTTGACTTGACAAAAAAAAATCATCAGTTTCCCCAGAAAATCTTAATTTCAAAACTAATAATTTGGACGCGCGGCATGAAAAATGGTCACAAATTTCATCTAATTTATCCAAAAATAGTGATACTGAAACATTTTTACAACTACCGTCAAACATTTGAATATAATTAAGAAGTTCACCAATAATAGGAGTGTGTAATGACTCAATGCATGAAGCGGTTTTTGTTTCATTACTCAATATTAACTAAAAATATTTATTTTCAAAAATTTTATCTTACAAATATTAATTCTGGTAATTATATCAATATAAAACTCAGGTAATTATTTCTAATAATTGATTATATCACTTATACCATTCTACTTAATGTAAATAATTAAATAAGGAGATGTATGACGTGCTATCTTTAACAGCCCAGCCATGTTTAAAAAGACAAGCCAGAATCTTATTCCATTTTTCAGTTTTTTAAAATCTAATTTAAACGGCACCATTTTGTTATGTAATTAAGAATTGTTACCATAAAGTACTTACAAATAATCTTTTGAATTTAAATTATTATATTATATTTTTAACATTGTGTTGTGTGTTCATTTTTTTTTTTTTTTTTTTTTTACCCAGATTCAAATCTGAAAATAGATGCAGAGATCAGCTTTATTTTTGTAATTAAGAATTATTTTAATTTAATAATAAAGTTGCCAATACATTTACATACATACAAAATTATTTTACATACGTTATTTCAAATATTTAAGCATTACTAACAGAATGATTAAATACCCACATGGTATTTATAATTTGCACTAATTAATTAAAGTAATAGAATAAGTGATACCACAATAAAAACCTATTGGTTGGAAAAATAATTTATTTAATAAAATGCATCGACTTAAGGAGGAAAGTTCTATTACTGTATATATATATATATATATATATAGGCTGACCTGTTTTGAGCATTTCGAAAACTCATTTAATTCATTTCTTTAGTGTTATTTTCATAATATAGATCCTTATATACAGAAGTATATATCATCTCTTCCAGTCCAACAGCTCCTAAAATTAGATCACATAAAATTTGTAGTTTTACAGGCTCTAGGTTGAATAATAGAATGTCTGACTCCAATAATGGACAGTGTTTTTTTTTTTTTTTTTTTTTTTTTTTTTTTTCCCCTCGGGGCATGGAATTTAGGCTTTACTTTCAGCAATTCTTGAAATTGTTAAGCCATTTCCAATCCCATCTGTCTCGTTCTCGGTTGTGGATGGAAAAATGAAGCATGCTGAATATTTCGTTTAGTGGAAATCTCCGCCTCATTTTGGTCATACGTGACGTCATTTCGTGTATGCGTCGTGGATAGCAGATAGTCAACCACCGTGTCTGAGTGACGGTGTGCTGGTTTGCTGCCTGCTTATCAACCAATGACATCATGTTTTTACTTTCTAAGTTAAATATTTAAATGCTATCAATTGCTATTACCGGATTTATGGTATTTATTTTTTAATTGTATGGTATTATTGTAACTATTTAATATTATTACCACTAAATCACAATCATGTAAATTAGTTTCTGGGGTACTTTAAAAATAACCACCCATGCAAAATTACAAATTATGTCAACAGTCAAGTTAAATGTCTAATTATTCTCCAAAAAATTCACCTTCCAAATTAGATCAATGGCAAGTCGCTGGACACTGCCTCAACCACATATGGACCAGTGTTTCGTGGGAAGTATAAATGATGAATAATACGGAATATTATCTTACGGAAGAATGAAATATAAAAAGGAACTATCACACAGGGAAAAAATGGGTAATTTAACCAATTTACAAAAAATATCCAGTCAGTGAATAGAACAAAATTTTCACCAATATTTACTATTTAACTAGTTTTGAAAAACATTTTACATCAAGAAATGAAATCTCACATACAGATTCATATACAGATATAAAATCAAATTGAATGTGAGGTGGAACTTTTGTTTCTCTTAGTTACAAAAATAATAAATATTAAATTTGGGACTTCTTTTATTCTCGTTAAAATAGATTTCCAATCAATGACGTATTGGGAAAACCGAAACTGCGTTTTTGGAATTACACTACTGGCCATTAAAATTACTACACCAAGAAGGTGACATGCTACAGACGTGAAATTTATACGAAAGGAAGAAGGTGCTGTGATATGCAAATTATTAGCTTTTCAGGGCATTCAGACAAAGTAGCCGCCAGTAGCGACACCTACATTGTGTTTAAATGAAGAAATTGTTCAGCCGGTTCCTCATACACAAATTGCATTTGAACGTTGTTGCCTGGTGAAATGTTGTTGTGAAGCCTCATGTAAGAAGGAGAAATGCGTACCAGCACGTTTCTGACTTTGATAAAGGTCGAATTGTAGCGTACCGGGATTGCGGTTTATCTTATCGCAGTATTGCTGCTCGCGTCGGTCGAGATCCAATGACTGTTAGCAGAATATGGAATCGATGGGTTCAGGATGATAATACGGAACGCCATGCGGGATCTCAACGGCCGCCTATCATTAGCAGCCGAGAAGACAGGCATTTTATCCACATGGCCGTAATGGATCGTGCAACCACATCACGAGCCGTGAGTCAAGAAACGGGGTCGTTTGGAAGACAACAAGTGTCTGCACGAGCCGTTCGATGACGTTTGCAGCAGCATGGACTCTCAGCTCGGAGACCATGGCTGCGGCTTCCCTTGGCCCGTGGCTCAGCCTCTACCCTTTATTTGAGCCCTGCGAAACCCTACGTTTCAGCAAGATAATACCCGACCGCATGTTGCTGGTATTGTACGGACCTTCCTTGATAAGGAACATGTTCGGCTGTTGCCCTGGCCAGCACGTTCTCCAGATCTTTCACCAATAGAAAACGTCTGGTCAATGGTTGCCGAGCGACTGGCTCGTCAGCAAACGCCAGTCACTACGATTGATGAACTGTGGCTTCGTGTTGAAGCTGCATGGGCATCTGTGCCTGTACATGCAATCCAATCTCTGTTTGACTCAATGCCCAGGCGTATAACTGCTGTTATTACTGCCAGAGGTGGTTGTTCTGGGTACTGATTTCTCAGGATCTATCCAGCCAAATTTTTTGAAAATTTAATCACTTGTTATTTCTAGTATAATATATTTGTCCAATAAATATCATTTTGTTATCTGCATTTCTTCCTGGTGTAGCAATTTTAATGGCCAGTTGTGTAGTTGCATCTACAGTAACGCAGTTACTGTAGTTACTGTTACTGTTTTGAGTTTTTTGAAACCAATTCAAAAAACTAAAAAACAATTAAGGAATATTGTTCTTTTTAAAATCAAACTATATAGATAAAGAAGAAAAGATCGTATTTTTTTCACGATTCCACGAGGCTATGCATAACAGCCATAGAAACGATTTTAAAAGGGAAGAAAAAATCACTCTCCTCTGTTTTGGAAGTGAGCAGAGCGCCGAAATGGTAAACATCGTGGTCTAAGTAGCTTTACAACAACTTCAAATCATCATTAATAACAGTTTAAATCAATTACAAAACTATTATCAAATTTTGGAAAGGAGACTCAGCTTAAATTAGCCAAAAACTAACAACTTGTACAGAGAATAAAATTATATTCATTTGTTGTATGTCTGTTCTTGATACAACCCAAAATAAATATTTGGCATTTTAGAGTCCTACAGTATATATAAGAAATTATGATTGCGTGAGTCAGTTATAGATATATATTAACTCATGTAAATACATTTGATTTAAACTTAAAAGTCATTTATGAGATTCATCGTTTACAGAGGCATACTTTTGAGAGGATACAGACAATTCTTTATAAAAACTTCGTTAATTTAAAAAATAATAATCAAGTTTTTTAATGTCGTTTTAGATATAGTAAAGAGTTGCACAATTCCAGTATATTGATACCAAGAAATCTTGAAAAAATATTAAATATTGAATTGAAAGTAGTTCTTCTGGGATGTGTAACCGGTTTAAAATTAAGGAGATAATTTTTCAAACAAGTAATTATTCTAAAAATCGACACATTTTCGAAAAATCTAAGTAATTATTTAGATTTTTCGAAAATGTGTAGATTTTTATATAAAAATAATCGATTGCATTAATGATTGTAAGTATAATATTGTAAAAATGACTAGATACGAAGTGTGCTTTGCAGTTTGCCCTTTGAACAATCCTCTCATTTTTAAAATGCAATTTGCTGTCTATAAAATACCGTGATAGTATTTGACAAATTTTTCAACTGGTTCTTTTGGAGAAAAATATGAATATAGTAATAAATAATCTCTATGAGACACTTTAAATGGATTTCATTATACCAAACTAGCTGTACCCGCCCGGCGTTGCCCGTGCATTTAGAAAAGGCAGATAAGTGAATAGCGCAGGAATAGTAGTGTAGGACATGTAGACAGTCTCTCTCTCTCCCCCCCCTACACACAACATTCCCCGTCGATAAAAAGGAACAATATATCCTAACCATGAGCCATCTGTTAAAAAATTAGTTTAAATGAGAACAGACCTTATATTAGCACATGCTAGGAAACCGTAGTCATGTGGTTATAATCATTGGTCTGAAGTTTAAAGAAAAGTAAAACATAAAAAATTCAAAATCAAAGATAGGAAAGAGTTGAAAGGGAAAGATAGAGAGTACAGTACAGAAAAAATAAAAAGTAACGAAAACATGGATGAAATAAAACATTCTGCTTACAGGAAATTTGGAGTTGAGAACCAATTAAATTTTTAATTTAAGTGTAAGTTAAACTTAGATGACAATGAATTAGAAGAGGAGAGTGTTTGTGTATGTTTGTGGAGCTCGGTCTGGGGTCGCAAGGGACCCTTACCGATTAATGTCTGTTGGTACTGTAGCACTGGGAAGCAGCACCATTCGGATTATTGCTCATGCTCTCAAGAGAGCACTAAACAATAACATCATCATTTAAAGCATGACAGTCAGAGTTAGTTTGGGAGAATGGCAATAATTTTTCTTTAGATTGTCCTTTTCGTTAGAGAGCCTCGGGATAAACTATATTTAATGTTCTTCCATTCGGAGCTAAGATGTGTAGATTATCGACATTACCAACTCTTGAACAACCCACGTACAGTTGACCATGGGAGAAACACGGCTTACGGAGGTCGAGCCCTACAACTTTGAGAGATTGTCCTTGTGCCTTATTAATGCTCATCGCGAAACTCAAACGAACAGGGAATTGTAGACGCTTAAACTGAAACGGGAGATCGGAAGGGATTATAGGAATTCTTGAAATAAACACATCTTCGCCTGCAGCATGTCCGGTCATGATGGTGGCTTCTATAATATTTGGCATCAGTTTCTTGATAGAAAGTCTTGTTCCATTGCAAAGTGCAAGCGGATCCAGATTCCTGAGGAGAATTATCGGTGCTCCAACCTTCAAGTCCAATATGTGGGAGGGTACTCCAGGTGGCTCTAATTTGTTGAGAAACTCTGTCGTATAGTTGACAGCCTCGTCAATATTGCATGTCGTGTCTATAGATTTGTAAATATGAAGAGTTCCGGGTAAGTTCTGTAAAAGTTGCTTGTTGATAACACTGACGGCTTCGTTTGTTGGGGCAAGAATTGCTCTTTCGCACAGCCATGCGTGATCAGTGAAGTGGTGAATCACATTCGGAAACACAGCCTCTTTCAGTTCTTCTTCAGTAGTCACAATCCTTCCAATGCCTTGCATCGCTACATATCCATCTTCATTTTCTGAAGTAAGGGTTCCATTTCCTAGTTTCAGTAGATTATCTGCAAACTGCTGGGCAGAGGGATCACCGTTGAGATGAACTCGCATGTTAGTCGATAATCCAAGTGTTTGAATGCCATTCCAGATGTAAGAATATTTTATGCAGGCCTGCATTTCATCTGCCCTCGTTCCACGTGGAATAACTGGTAGCGTCTGTCGAAAATCGCCTGCCAAAACCATTACGACGCCTCCCATTCTGTCATTGTTCCATCTGAGGTCTTTCATGGTGACATCTAATGCTTCGAATGCGGCTTTGTGGGACATGGTACACTCGTCCCAAACGATGAGCTTGCAATCCTGTAGAACCTTTGCCTTTCCTGAATTCCTTGGGATGTTACACGTTGGAGTCTCTGTGCTTGTCAGATTTAAAGGTAACTTGAACGCCGAGTGAGCAGTCCTACCACCTGTCAAGAGTGTAGCAGCAATGCCGGATGAAGCGACAGCCAGGGCAATCTCATTTCTGTGCCGCACCTTTGCCAAAATAAGGTTGATAAGAAACGTCTTCCCGGTTCCGCCTGGAGCATCCAAAAAGAATATACCCCCTTGCCTATCAAAAACTGCTCTAGTAATCTTGTCAAAGGCTTCTTTTTGGTCTTGGACCAATTTAGGCTCATTCTCCTGTATATAAGCTGCGAGCACATCCATGTTATAACTTCGTTCTCTAATTACTTCACTGGAGATGGCAGAATCGCTGTTTCTGTTAGGTTGGGGAAGTCCAAAGCTTTTCAGGTTCAATCCTCCTAGAGATATTATCTTGTTCTCAATGTAGATTAGGGCTCTGTTAAAGATGTCGTCATTGTAGTCCAGGTCCATATTCTGCTGCTGGATCCTTGCTTGATGCAGTATGTCTTCAGACAGGTTCTCCCTGTGGTTCATCCATAACTGTTCAGGGCTCGACATGGAGCACGTTTGAAGCATTACAGCAAACAGATTACGCATCATCTTGGGTGATCGAGATGCAGCTGCTTCTTCTAACGCCGTGTTCCAGTGTTCGTCATTCTCCAGAAGTCCTTGAAGTTGGCAGGCCTCTTTGAAAGTGTTGCAGACTCTTCCTTGAACGGTTCTCAAATCCGTGAATGATGTTGGGCCTCTAACTTCATGTAGTAATAGGCGAAGGTGGAAGCATTCGGAGTCGTTGGGATGGACGGTGTAGACACGGCCAAGGGCATCGGTAGACCTGATTCCTGTTTCTTCTGGAACAATTTGTCCTTGTTTACGGCGGTTCCAACTCTTGTTCATGCTGTTCCATGTGTAGTACTTTGGAATTTGGTTGTAAAGTAAATTGCGAGCAAAGTTATCTTGGGTGCACAGCTTGAAGAAAGATGTGAGCGTTGTTTCCTGGGGTGCCTGGACCCGTTCAACAGCATTTTCTTCAGTGAAGTACACTCTCTGGCCATTTTCAAGGTGGACGCTTAGATGAACGACTATGGGATGACGTTCGTGGATTGGAAAGTTGAGTATTCTCCACACTGCTTCATTGCTGCTAATGTATCTTCCCATCTCATATTGATGAATTTCATTCAGTTCATTGGCTCCACTGGTGACATCAAATACAGCCATGTCGGATCCTTTATTGACATACTTGCATACATACTTTATGGACTTGACAGAATTGCAGTACTCAACGTTGATATGTGCGTTAAAAATTTTGGATAGTAGTGGACAGTAAGGAACGATCCAGGCATTGTCCACCGAAACTTCTGATCCTCGTAGATTGATGCTTGCTGTAAAACCTCCATCTGCAGGGCTTCTACGACGATACAGTGGATATCCGTCTTGTCCCGTCTGCGTCTCTTTCAAGAACTGGCGAGGGTATCGCTTCGTGCAGACTCCATCCTTCATACAAACAGAGCGGGGATTTATGCGTCCGCAGGGGCCATGCACCATTTGTTTCGTGACCGTGGTAAAGAGGTCTGGGTCTTCTTCTGAATCCGGGATTTCTGCGCTGATGAAATCATCGACCCTATGGACGTGCAAGGTGTCTTTCAGCCAAACCAGAATGTGGGCGTGAGGAAGTCCTCTCTTCTGCCACTCTATCGTGTACATGTAACATCGAGTATCACCAAAAATCTTCGCCTTTGTGATAAGACTGATGAGTGCCTTTTGCTTGAGATGAAAGACTCTTGCCAACAAATCATGGCGATCCTGGGGCTTTTGTCCATCGAAAAGTTCTTCTTGTATCTCTTTCCAGTTGGGGTTGCAGGTGAAGGTGATGAAAAGGTCCGGTCTACCGTAGTTTCGCACATAGGTCATCGCATCTTGGGTCCTTTCGTGCATGTACCTGGGCCCCCCTGTAAAGCTGGACGGTAAAATAACTAACTGTCCCATGTCAGCAACATTTCCATCATTCATAACGGCATCCCTCAAATGGGCATATTGTTCCACTCTCAACGTCTTCTGGTTCAATCGAATGTATTGCAGCCTTTCGGATTCAATCTTGGCATACATGTCCACAATAAACTGATGAAACAGGTCTTTGCTTCGCAGTAAAATGTTGAATGTTGAGGAGCGCATCATGATCCTGTAAGCGTAAAAGTCCATTGCAGAAATCTTCTTTGTTTGTGGCATTCCCGTAGTTGGATTTGTTTGGCGCAAATCAAAATGATAACCATCTTCCCCCTGCCAAAAGAGAAGTGGGTACTGTAGTGCATCGTAAGACCTGTGGGTATCGGCAATTCTTCTGATGGTGCCACTCCTTTCTTCTAAAACTATGTCTCTTGCCCCATGCTGTTCTCCAACCATTATTACAGCCACTTCTGATGATGTCGGAGCGTTGAACCGCCTTTCATGCTCACCGCGTGGGGTTTTGTCGGCTAAAATAAGGAGTTTTAATTTAGGACTGATCTTTTCCATGGCCGATTTGAAGCTTTGGACGTAGGAGTTTTCATGATGAAGCATATATTGCAACTGAAGTACTATGTCCTCTCTGGTTTCTGGAACATTCCTACAACGTTTCTGCGCCTGTTCTGTTCTGTTGGCAACGAAATAAACTTGCATAAATTTGGGCTCTTCATTTGGTAGGGGATGTAGACTGCCAATGCGATGATAAACTTGACCCTGAACTTTAAATGTTGGCATGTATCCAGGCTCTCTAATTTCTTTTGTTGTGCCGAAAGAGGTCATTTGGAAACAGGAATTGTAGCGTCTGATATTAGCTTGGAAGTGTTTGTCCTGTGAAGACTGGCCAATGAGGAAAGTGCGTAGGGGCTCAGGAGGATCTATTAACGGTGATAATCGAACTTTTCCTCCACTGCAGCACATACCTGGGGCTTCACCTTTCCATTTCTTCGCCTCACAGTGTTGGCAAGTTTGCGACATTGAGCCGATGAGACACGAAGGATGAGTAGCATAATCAGATGATGGTTCATAATCGAATGCCGCATTTTCTAAATGCCTCCAGAGACGCATTCGAGCAGTAGTTGTTGCAATTGTAACTCTCTGCAGTCTTGAGTTTCTCTCTGGGGTGTTTTCTTCTTCTCTTCTTCTTTGATTAATTTCTCTCACCTGTTGCTGTCTTGAGTTTCTTTCTGGGGTGGTTTCTTCTTCTCTCCTTCTCCGACTTCTTTCTGCGTCCTCTCGCTGCCTTGATTCTCTTTCTGGGGTGGTTTCTTCTTCTCTCCTTCTTCGACTTCTTTCTGTGTCATGTCGCTGCCTTGCTTCTCTTTCTGGAGTGGTTTGTTCTTGTCTCCTTCTTCGACTTCTTTCTGCATCCTGTCGTTGTCTTCATTCTCTTTCTGGGGTGGTTTCTTCTTGTCTCCTTCTTCGACTTCTTTCTCTCTCTTGTCGCTTTTTATTTTCCAAGCATTTCTTTTTTCGAGGGGGCTGCGGCATATTTCTTCTAAAATCTGAAAAGCAAAAGGTAAGCAACCAACAGAAGAATGATTACACAAACTGAAGAAAACGCTACAATAAAGAAATCAATTGTTATAATCGAACGTTATTTGAAAATAAATAATAGCAACACGATCAGTGAGTCAAAAAACCATGATTAATATTTATTAAGAAACAAAAAGTTTATAAAATGCAGTTCTGAAAAAAAAAAAAAGAAATTAATGTGTCATGAAAACAGCAAACTAAAGCTACAAAAAAAAATGAATTGTAATTAATCGATTTAATGTATCGTTAAAACAGCAAACTAACGTTAGAATAAAGAAATCAAATGTTACAATCGAACGTTATTTGAAAACAAATAATAATATCAGTGAGTCAAAAAAACTGCGATTAATATTAATTAAGAAGCAAAAAAGGAAGAACAAAAAGTTTATAAAAAAAATGCTAATTAAGAAACAAAAACTTTATAAAAAATGCAATTCTGAAAAAAAAAATTTAATGTGTCATCAAAACAGCAAGCTAAAGCTACAAAAAAGAAATGAATTGTTATGAATCGATTTAATAAGTTGAAAATAAATTATAGCAACAAATCACAATAATAGCAACACCATAATGCAAATTAAGAAACAAAAACTGAAGAACAAAAACTTTATAAAAAATAAAAAAAAACCGTCTGATTTTTTTTCCCCAACGGATATATGAATTCGAAAGTTGCTGTTATCTCAGAAGATATTGAAATTAAGAAAAAGCCGTAAGCGAAAAAGATGTTTATTTTTTAAAGCTCCTTCCAATGATATAACATTTGTGTCAGTACAATAAAAAAAAAAAAAAAAAAAACGGAAAATTTTCCAAAAGATGGTCGCCAGCATTGTTTCTGAAAAGGAACTGGTACAACCCCTGAATCAGCTATCGGCGAGTAGCGATCTCGAGAAGAAGTTTTATAAATAATTTTTTTAAAATTTTTCTAATTCAAAAATCGAAAATCGGGCTTCGAGGTCTGGTGGCCAGCCCCATCTTAGCGAGAAAAAAAGGCGCCAAAAACAGGTATTTTGCTTGGCGAGAAAAAAAGTCGCCAAATATCTGATTTGGGGGGAGTATATCAAAGTAGTTCCCATTGCAAAAATTAAGAAAAACAATAAAATCTCTTGGCTCAGATTTACTGTACGGTCGCTCTTGGCGTGATTTTCCAAAGTTGGCGATAAATAACATTTTCTGACAATCCAACTAATTCTGATTAATCGCAGATGAAGGATTCCTGCCAATAAAAAATGGGAGATTTTGACAAACTGGGAACCAACCAATGAAAAATGGAATATTTTACTTATTTTCATACTTCACTTGTGCAGATTGGCGAGGTTGGCAAGATTTTTGGCGATTTTTTAAAAAATCGCCAAGAGCGACCGTACAGTAAATTTTTACCAATCTCTTTTTTTTCCCCCCCTTTGGTTGCTATGTTAAACCGTGTCCGTTGCGATGGCTTACATGGTATTTATTTTGATAAATCAAATCGAATCGACAAATTTGAAGTCTTCGGCATTTGTAATTCGAATGTTGAGTATAATACTTCACTTATTGTGGTTTTGGTGATAGAAGGATTTCAGATTTTCGTTTTTCATTTTTATTCTAATTCAAATAAAAAAAAGTTTGATTCCTTGTAGATTTTCTTAATAACTTTGCTTAAGGAATCAAGTATTTTTGTTCATTTTCTATATTTATTTAGTTTAATGATTTTAATTAGAAATATTTTATATAAATTAAAATTAGATGTAAGTTTGATTTCCTAACGATTTCTTATTAAAAAGTTTAAGTGTATCTAATTAATTCTTCAAAGTTTTTATTTGCTTTCAAGAATTTGAGAAAACTTGAATGATAAATAAACTGCTATTCGTTTGTGCTAAAATGAATAATAATTAGAATTTCCTGAAGAATGTATTGAGTCAATAATATAGTATGAAAATGGGTACTTCTTTATTTCACCGGTGCAAGTTATAAAGTCGCCAAATGGCATTACTATGCGTAACAAAAAATCACAAAATTTCTGCTTTTTCCATCATTAACTTTCTGTTTTTTCCAAACATTTTAAATAAAAAAAAATATTTTTACAAAATAAAATTTTCAATTAACATTAAATGAATTAAATTAATGGTACAGTCCTAGGAGACAGGATTCAATTTGTCACCAAAGGTCCCATACCTTTGGTGACAAACGGGAAAAAAAAGCATCCAGGCAGAACGAAATGGCAAAATAAGAATTCTAGAAATCGTTACGTTTATCGTATCTAGTGTATCAAAGTAGGATTACCAAGAATGACAAAATTTATAACCAACTAAAATTATTCATGCCAAGGACCTAAAGCACATTTTAACCTAAGATTCAAAACACTGATGACAATTTTTCGACATAATGCAAATGAATATCTAGATCCGTTGTAGAAAAAGTCCTTAATAGGTGAAAATGCGCTTTAGGTCCCCTACTTGGCGCGTTTTCAAAATCGCCGATGCCATGGCGAAAATTCTACGGCTATTTCAAAGTGAAACTTAATTAGCGACCAATGAAAAGACTAAAACAAAAGGATAATTAATGAGCATGAGTGAAAAAGCGCATCAAATTCGCGAGTTGGTGAAGTAGGGGAACTAAAGTGCAATTTAACCAACAAAAGAATATGGAATTAATTTTATAATACACACATACACAATCAGCCAGTTTAACAATATAAAATTCCAAACACGAAAAACAAAAAGCATCATACTTATAACTTAAAAGGGATAAAAAGAAATTATTGGCTGTATCCCAGTGTACGGTGCGCTATTTTTATACAATTAATATAATTATAGAATATACAATTAATATCATTATATAATATAAAATTATATTATTTTATACAAATAATATAATTTTATACATTATTATATACAATTAATTATAATTGTATATATGATTACCGTTGTATATATGCGTACCGTATAAGGAGCGTACCGTTCACTGGGAATTAACCGAAATTATTAAAGGCGGAAAAAATTATAAGGGTAAGTAAAGTCCAAATTTTAAAATGCAAAATTAAGATTTCATCTTGATTATTATAAGTTATTCTCTAAAACATAAATAATAACATTTTATCACTCACTTATAATTTTGGCTTCATTTTTTTTTTTTTTATTCTTCCATAAAAGCTGATCTTCTACTTTGTAGGTGGAGTTTTTTCTTCCCCAGGTTTCTTTTCTCCTGGTTTTCCTCCTTTATCATCAGGCTGTCCGGGTTTTTTTCTCACCAGGTTTTTCTTCAGGCTTTTTAGGATCCATTTCTTCTTCCACGGGAATTAAATACTCAAATGAAAATATGTGATGAATTTTTTGCTTTAAGTAAACTATGCAGTAACGCAGCTTATCAAATCAAAATTAGAATGTGAAATTCTGCAAATTGTCTCACTTCACTCGCGTATCATATCCACGTAGCACCTTCTCACGTGGATGTTCAAACCAGCCTTTACAGTTTTAAATAACTGTAGCAATTTTTACTTCTGGAAACGTCTAGAAATTTCTGTAAAGTTTGGCATAGAGGGCGCTAGTTTCTCAGTTAATAGGAAAATGGTTCCTATCATAACTTACCGCTGTTGTACTTCTTACATGTTTATATTATTGCAGACTAATACAATAATATTCCATGTTTCAAAATTGATGTCGGATTTAATATTGATAGCAATCAAAACATTAATTTATATTCAATGAAACTTACTACGTTATAGATCAACTTCGATTCAAATTAAAGTTATTTCATATTGTAAGTGCGAATGATGAAAACTTTCCGAATTTCAGTAAAAGAAATCATTATAATCATAGAGGTTGCCTTTGACTAAATTTTTAGTCAAAAAGGGAATAGTTATCCGAATTCAGCGACATTAAATGAATGAAACTTTTATTTCTTTTTTTCCAGTTAATAACAATCATGTAAAAATAGGGGAAATGGCGGCATTTTTAAACAACCAAGCTAACAACATTCAAATTAGGAATATACTTTATGGTGCCTCTTTGATTCTCGCAAAGTTGTAATCGCGATTGATCGCCAAGCCGGGCAAACCCCAATCATATTCCGATAGCAACAGGGGAATTCATTGTCTGTGCCAACAAAAATCGCCAATAAAAACGATAGCCAAACAAAAATCGCCATGTTTGCCAAGGGGCCACCTTAAAGTATAGTTTTACCATAATTTGACATTGGTAACGAACAAATTTCAAATGGACAGACAGACACATTACACTTGCTTTTATTATCTATCTATAACCCCGGAATCAGCTATCGGCGAGCAGCGATATCGAGAAGAAGTTTTATAAATAATTTTTTTAAAATTTTTCTAATTCAAAAATCGAAAATCGGGCTTCGAGGTCTGGTGGCCAGCCCCCTTGTGCTTCCGTGTAAAAAATTCCAGGTCCCTGCGTGCGATAGATTTGGCTGGAGAGCTCGGTCAGACGGACAGACACATTACACTTGCTTTTATTATTATAGATGGAGATGTAAAGCGATATTAATATATTTCACACAAAAGAGTTACAAATATTAAAGCAGCAATGTATAGCAGTCCATGTACGAGATAATGGATAGTGATTGTGTACTAATGTTATAATTTAATTAGTATGGAACAAATTGCTTCATTTTATTATGAATATATTGACTTAAAGTTGTGGTCAGTTTAAATTGCCTTTGGCTAAAGATTTTTATGTAGGTGTGGTATTTATTTATATTTCATAAATAATGCAGCTCAATCAAAGCATAACCTTCAAAATATCGAAAAACTTAGATTCCTTTTTTTTAAAAATTAGATATGGAATAGAATACTAAATTTATATATAGTTCAAATAATATTAAAATTAATTAATGTATTAACTACTACATTTTTTAATTTGTTTGCAAAGCCTTTGGAAAATAAAAGATTCCCTTTCCTATTTTTATAACTATGGTGTAGAATTTAAGTGCCAAACTTTTGCTTTGAATAAATCTTGAAAGATGTTAATAAGTTTAGAGAGAAATAGATGATGCTAATAAAAGATTTATAAACTGTCCATGAAAGAAATTTAAGCAACTCTTGCCATTTTTTCAAATATAAGAAATTAAGTACAAAAATAAACGAAATATTTGTATTTTTATTTTCAATTGAAGCCGCGGTGGCCTAGTTAATTAGGACGTTAGTTCTAATCATCGGTGGTAGAGAGTTCGAATTCCGACCTAATCGAAGATCCATCATGTTTGCTAATAGCGGCTGGATTGCTTGTATATCTTGGTTGCTATGTCTTGCTTATGAAATGATAACTCTGGGATTGTAGACCAAGTCTGGGGTCTTCTGCTTACAACTTGTTTCTAAATTACGAAGACTCATCCCATTTCGGGGCAGAGATAGCACACCCACTGAGTGCCCCACTACATAAGTTGCCACTACTTCCGAATCTTGTAATGCTGAAAATTGGGAATTCTACAGCAGCTGGGCATTAGAATTAAAATAAAAATTTTAATTTAATTTTCCACATTCCGCTGTTCAGTGAAACTTAGATATCTCTGTTAACATTAGATATTAGCCATGAGAAAGCTGCTTATAATTTTAAGTAAATCAAATAAACAAGTCTTCACACAATGTAGGACTTCATCATATTCTTAGAAAACATGATTAAATTTTTTGATTTATTGATATGATTTAATCTGAATGAATTTAAGAAAAACATTGCTTAATCGGGAGCAAAATATGATTTGATTTTTTTTTAATATTTTTTAAAAATAAATTTACAAGAATACAAAAAAGTAGATTTTAATTTTGATTATATAGTTTATTACTATTTAAAATGTTTTCATATTTGAAACTGAAAAACATGATTTGAAATTACAAAATTTAGAACTCCCTCATGATTATCATAAATTAGTTAAGTTTCAGAAAGATGACAGAAGAACGAGAAAAACTTGGATCTAAAGGATTATATTCTTATTGCTTTTTTTTTTTTATATATTTGTGTATTTTCAGAAATTTAAGAAAAAAAATTATAAAAATGAAAAATACTTTACAAAACTATCTTTGGTCTCCAAAATACAAATTTAAATGTAAAATGTGCATTAAATGTGATGATAAGTAGTGCATTTCCTTCAGCCTATTTCTATTCATCCGAAGGTGTTAAACACAGTAAGTTTGAAGCACTTTATAATTCGTTTTGTGAACTATAGCCAAGTGATGAGGTTGACACTATTCCTCTCCATAATTTATAACACCAGCACAGAGGAACACTGGAATTACAGTATTTTTAACGTGTATATATCCTTTCAACTTAACGGTCTTTAGTTAATTCAAGCATAAAAACGTAACTTTTTCCCATCAAACTATTGTAGTCCCAAAACGATACTGTAACATATTCGTTAGTTAGAGTTTGAAAATGCTCATTGCCCGAAAAAATGTAAAGCTGGCTCAATGTGACAGCAGAGTGGATTATACTTCGATCATCTTGACGCTTTATTAAATTTTAACTTCCTTACAAGATGTATGAGTATTCAGCGTTAGCCTTGTTACTTTAATTTGCACGAAAGAATTTTCTTAGTTTATTTTTCTTATGCTTGGAAAATAGATCATTGCTCTAAGTTTCTGATTACCATGTCGAACAAAATCACTAAACAGCAATCGCCTCGTGAGTTCGAACCTCCGTTGCTGAGTTCGATATCTTAGTCGCCACCCTTCAATTTATACCATACCAGCGGAGAAACATTGGATTTAAAGCACTTTAATATCATTAGAATTTTTAGATACGTGTTG
This sequence comes from Latrodectus geometricus, assembly GCA_026290005.1. Classification (NCBI taxonomy): domain Eukaryota; kingdom Metazoa; phylum Arthropoda; class Arachnida; order Araneae; family Theridiidae; genus Latrodectus; species Latrodectus geometricus. The sequence goes on from JAPDSC010136462.1 coordinate 305,872, forward strand.
TGGATTAAAATACATGAAAAACTTAAAATTGCGATCTGAAAGAATCAATAATTTATTTTAATTTTTATTCGAAATATTACTAGCTAATAATTAAGTGAATCACTTAAAAATTTTACATTTAATTTTTTGCACTTAGAACTGATATCAATTTCCTAATTGTGCTTTTAGTCATGCATGGAAACATTTAATTATTCATAACTAAACATTTGTTAATAATATAGATAACATAGGTATAGAGTAATTAGTTCACATTAAATTGTTGTGTTTCATTTAAGAGTAAACCCGCAAAAATTTAAAGGAAGAAGTAAAAAAAAAATTAATAAAAAAAATCATTCATCTACTTTAGGGTATAAAATGTCTTGAAGTCTATAGTGGTAAGGTTTTTACTAATTAATTCTAGTATTCAAAATATAATTCAGTAATATAGTACAACTTAGCAAGAATGTTTTATCCCTAAAAGAGAAATCCAAAAAACATACTTTCAAAGATATAATCGAAAGAATAGAAGAAAAATCCAAAGAACGGTGCAAATCCTGCAGCCTGAGACCTGTATATCTTATCGTTTTTCCTTTTTCTCAAGTCGTTATTCTTTCTTTTCTCGCGATAAACTTCTACTACCCGTTTTACTCCCTTTTTTTTATAGGATTCACCTTTCTTTTCCCCGTTCCACTAAGTGCGCTTCTTGGTCACAGTTAAAATGTGGAGAGATTCCAGTCATCAATGTTTCCGGAGTTTGACTTTCCTTTTATGGTCGGGGATGGCTTTCTGCTTTTTAATCTCAAAAAGTGAATAAGAGGAGAGGATAAATAAGTCGTGGTCACACATTACAGAATATGTTGCTAAATTGAGAGGCTTTCTTGCTGAGAAATGTAAGTTAAGTATTTATGGAGCGTAGAATTTCATTGTGATTGCAATGAAGAAGAAGTTTGTAACTTAAATGATGAAAGCCATGGTGGCCTGGTTGGGAAAAGCCTATTTCTCACCGTCGGAAAGTAGAGAGTTTCATTCTCCATCTAATCAAGGCTGCATAATGTTAGTAAAAAGTGGCTGAAATGCATTAAATAGGTCGTGGTCACAGTGTTCTTCAAGTAAAATATTATCTTATGGTATGGTATGTCTTACGGTTTTCTGCTTCATCTTTGCTTCTAAATCACGAAAACTCACCATCTTCTAATGTTTAGATTGATTTAAATCAATGTAAAATTTCTTCTTTTCTCAATATGAGCTAAAAGTGCTAAGCAAATCTCTAAAATTGATCACTATTATCTACTTAACTGTTACCCCTGGTAATTTCTAAAAATTGCTGCCAATTGTATTCTTAATAGTTCACGTTAAATTGTTATCAATAGTTGATTAGTGTAGTTAATAAAATGTAGAAAATTCACAAGCTGGTATAAAATAATAGTAATGAAAGCTTGATTAATAATTTTTCTATTATTTTATAACTTGTTTTGAAAACGCGCCATGGCTCGCTAAGTAGCCAAAAGTGTTAAGCCAGTAAGGTCTTTAAATATCTGCCGCATTTTGCCTTCTGTAGGGATTTCTTGATAATAATCAAACAAATTCAGGTGTCGCAAGAGAGAAAATCAAGAAAACCGCAAAAATCCCTTGATAGCTGTGCACAAAAAAGTAGAAACGTAATGAATATCACTGGTCTTATATCACTGGATGCAATTGAAACTAGAACATGATGTATTTTAGAATATGATATATCTTTATGATCTGCTTAGTAGTGTTACCAAAACTGTTAAAAATAATAATTGAAGTAGGTTTACCGAAAAAAAAATATTTAGTAATAGCTTAATTAATTTAAAAAATAATTTCAAAATAGTTGTTTACTCTTTACAATCCTTTTTCGGGCACCGAAACCGATTCGATCAGAGCTTGCAACGTAATATGGATGCAATCCATGCTTAAGTTAGCAACAAACCAATCATTTGCAATTATAAATGATGAACATTCAGCCACCAGTCAAGATATTTTTAAATAGTTAAAATTAATAGGAAACATTTATTCCATTTTTAAAACGAAATAAATTATAAATTTAGTATCAAATTACAATAATAATATACTTTTTCTATAATTTCCTAGTAAAAAGCTATACTTTATGATTTATTAAACTAAAAGGATGCTACAGATCAAAAACATGTGATTTACAACATTGTAAAAAAAATCAATTAAGTTGGCTTCAAGCTTTATAATTTGTATTTGACATATAATATTTTATTTCTATATGAATAATTATAATTTATTTTAATTCGTAAGTTTATATGCAGAATTCTCATTTTTCTAGAAAAACAATGAAATTCGAAAACTGTAGTGATTATCCCATTCTCAATTAAGAGAGAATCACAACACCAGCTATCAATTTTAGCGAATTAGTAAGGCGACCGATTTTTTTTTACAATGAAAAGGAGGACAAAAAGTTTTAGAAAACAATAAATCACAAATAAATTAAACATTTTATTAATTTAAACAAAAATACAATAATTATACTTACACCCCTTTTAATTTCTTAATTAAATGAATATTTTTTCATTGAACAAATATTTTTTTTATTAATATATCTTTTTCTAACAAGATAAAGGAAATATTGGAACAAGAAACATTCTTCATATTGAACTTTATGGTAAGTGCTGCAGCTAAAGTATCATCATTCAATCTTGATTTATCACTTGTCCAAATCAATTTAAAAAACTCTTTCAACTGCTGCATTAGTTCGAGGGCAACACAACGTAAATTGAAGAATAATAACTAAATTTTCATATGGAATGTGTTCATATTTAAACTGGTTAAAAATTTCCACCAACCTTTTATAAATTTCAATATGTTGATTTTCCCATTGTTGTAATTTATTAGTGTTTAAATATCAGTTCAATCTTCTAATTTCTTTAAACAGATAATTGTCATCAATTTTAATATCAGCCATTTCTTTCAATAAAAATTCAAGGCGATTTTTAATATCTGCCCAATTTAATTGCGAGGAAGTAAAAAAAATCATTCATGTGTATTCTGATATCTGTTTCTGACCATTCTTCGACATATTAGAAACATATTTCATAAAAAGGTTTTGCTTCTTTGGTAAACTTTTCCATTATGCCTGGTTTTGAATCCTTTAAGTTTTAGAATTTCCTTTTTATTGCTAAAGGAGTACCTTTTTCTTTAAATCATGATTTATATTGAAGGACAAAATCGTTCAAAATAAGGCAAATTTCTGTAGCTGAAACAGATTCACATTCAATCTTTTTAATCGTTTTGTGGAAATGATTATGGGCAACATTAATACCTCCGATAATTCATTATTAAAAAAAGATTCTAGAATTTTTGGATATTTGTCTGTACTTAAAAAATATGAATGGAGATATTCGAATAAAACATGCTCTGTAGGAGGTGTTACAGCCACTTAGCTAATTTTAGAATATCCTAAAAGTTTCCTGTATTCAAAATTTGCGTCTTCACAAAAATTCTCTTAAAGTAGTCATACGAATAATAAAACTATTAAAATACAAATAAATTATCGTTATTATTTATTACTTCTACATCAATATCTACCTATCTGCTACCCCTGGTATATCAATTCTGTTACCCTGCTGCCAATTGTATTCTTAACTGTTCACGTTGAACTTTTAAAAATAGTTTATCAGTGTGGTTACTAAATTGTACAAAATACACAAGTTGGTAAAAAATAATGGTAACGAAAGTTTGATTAATAATTTTTTCATTATTTTATGATCTGTTTTGAAAACGCGGCATGGATCACTTAATAGCCAAAAGCTGTTAAGTCAGTAAGGTCTTTAAATATTCTAATGATGAATCATACCAGATGACGCTGTCTTTATTGCATTTGTCAAAATATGTTCTTTACAACGAATACCTAGTATTTTCTTTTGGGGTAAACCTTGTAATTTTACGTAGGTAATGTTACATCTTGTAATTAAGCATTATTTACTCCTTTGCGTCTACGCCTACCAAAATTTGTGTTTGTATTATCCGCTGTTAGTGCAACAACTTAATATTTCAAATTGTTTTCATTTCTCTATCTAGGTGGTTTGCCCAAATTTCAACAGTTTCGCCCCTCAATGGAATCTAAATTTAAATTTTTATGTGAATGCCGTTGTTAACATTAAAATATCTTACTAGTATTGGATACAACTTTGTTTCATTATGATTTGATGCATCAGATAAAACCATTACAAATGCTGCAAAATATTTTTTAAGTTTTCTGAAAGTCTATTATAACAGTAATTTTTGATTCCTAATTTAATAATAGCCTCACATTTCGTTCTGGCACATGAAAATTTAAGATTGTGGAAGTTTTTTTTGTAATTTCGTTGTACAATCCATACTACGTAAACTTTGATTATGAATTATTGTACGAAATGAAAGTGTTCCTTCCATTACAGCTGTTCTTCCTGCTCGCAGTAATTAAAAATTAAAAAAAAAATTTGTTACTTTGCCACTGGAAGTTGATGCATCTAATGATTGTTTTTGTTTGTGGTGCTTAGTTTTATGGTTGCTTTGCCTCCAACTGCAATACAAAGTTCTCCTCTGCAAGTATTGAAGAAAATTGGTGTCTTTCTTTGACTCGAGAAATAGAAATTCCTTCTTCAACATATCGTTGATATGGCACTCCTCTATTTTGAGTTATCCAACCTTTAAATAAAAATAAAAATAAAATAGGGAGCTACACGAACAATGTAAGCACATTATAAATTAATAAAACTAAATTTTTGATAACAAAAACTTTAAAACTTTACTGAATATGTATTAAAATTTTAAATTATTTTATATTTATGTTAAAAACAGAGTTGAATAATAAATTATAATGAACAAATAAAACGCGAATTCTGCTTAGTAAGGTACTTACCAGAGTATAATAATTATACAGTGAAAGAAAAAAAAAATCGTATTTGCATCAGTGTAAACAAGAATTATAATATTATAGACGCTTTAACATAAACAAAGTAAAGTGCTCAAAAGTGTGAGGGTGCGAAACAAGCATGGCTACGTGAAGTTTGGATATGCACAGAATGTGCTGTGTATGCATTTTATAATCATGTTTTTTCGAACTGTACCATCGCATGAGGATTGACGCGTAACATTTCGATGCGGCATCCTTAAACAATACAGAGATAAACAGATTAGAGTTGCAAAATATTGAATAAGAGAACAGTAGTGGGAGGTAACTTCTTGAGGAAGGACAGAGTCTACCAAAAAAGGATGATTGGCCACTTTAGAATTAGTCACGTGCGTATAAGTGATAATCTCTAAACGAGATAGAAATTCATTTTTAAGAATCTGAAAATACGTCTAGGTTAATAAATAAAGGAATATCTATTTTAAACGCAATAATTTACTTTATTTTAGTCTTTTAATTAATTGCAAAGTAATTTTTAGTTTTTGATTTGCATTAAAAATTTTGATCAATCTTTTTGGTTTGACATTCCTTTTTTTCTATTTTCCTGTCTCAGAGAATTTTTCTTACTTTTTTTTATCGTTTCTGAGTTTTTTTAAACTACTTTTACTTGAACTTTCTTCCTGAAAAATGCTTCCTTTTCGTAGAAAGAGTTTGCATTTTTCTGAGATAAGTACCATTTTACCTTTTCTTTACTGCATCAGAAGTTGACACAGATTGGAAAAGGCTGAAAAGTGTTAGCTCAAGGAAATTCTCTATTTTAAATAATTTCGTGTTTTTCATTTTTAAGCTAAATTTTATTCTAAATATTTAATTTAGGAATAAATAATTATTTATTTAAAAATATGATAATTTGATATAAATTCTAGTATAGTATGCTGAAAATCTTGAAATCCAGAAAGTGGTTTATAGGTAATGACATACAATGTGGTTAGTTATGTTTTGAACATATGCTTTTGTTTATCCGTAATACTTATACCCACAGATGAATGGTAAGACCCAGATTTAATTTTTGTGTTGTTAAATAACAGGAAATGGGTGCATTTGTACTTTTTTTCAGACGCACTTGTTAGGGTGGTTGCCTGAGAATCTTCTAGTTTTTCCTCGTTGTAACACAGGAATATGGCTGATTATCTATGAAAATTTCTTTCAGAGCACGATTCTCTCTTCTCTTGGAAGATATACAAATACTTTATAAAAGTTTTATCTCCTGAGCAGTGTATTAGTGGGAAAACTTTAACTCCGCAAGCAGTTTTTGTACCGTGATACTTTTGCACATAGCAAAAATAGACTAATACTTGGAAACTGCTGTGATAATTTTCCCTTTTAAATCCGAGGAAAAAGTTTCATAGATAGCAAACCAAGTTCTCAAGAGTTATGTATCAAGAGAAAAATAACATTTGTTGGACTCCCTTGTTAATATTCTGCCACACGTGCATTCGAAAAGCAAAAACTCGACATCCGTTTCCCATTGTTCAACAATTATAAGGATATAAAAATTGCCGCATTTATATTATTAAAAATCAGACCTTATAGCAGATCTTATCACTAGGCGTGAACTCTGGCTTGCTCTACAATAACTAGGATAGAACCTGTGACATGCACTCCTCCCATTAGGGTATGGTGAGACATGATGCAAATGTTTTGACAATGCTTAGTGTGACTACATAACTACCGAAGTGTTTTAAAGCGTCTAATATTTCCTGCACATAATAGCATTCCAGGAGAATTTTTCTTAGATAGCTTGCCATATTCACGAGTTGCAAGGTAGAAAATCCGAAAATCTTTCAAATACACACCCCTTCAGGTGTATACAAAAAAGCGCCAACATCTGTCTCCCATTGTTCAACAGTGACAGGGATCAAGCACTTTTCATTTTGAAAAACTTTGCTCTCCTACTAGGTTGTGGTGAACCTGATCCCAAACCTCTGACAAGGCCTAAAGATGTTGTACGGCATTTTGGATGTCGGATGTTGTACCCTATTTGTGCGTGTCTATTTTTTCTCATTCATTAGCTCTTAAATTTGGAATAGTTTTCCTCTAAATAATCTGAAGATTATCCATATAAGTAATTACAGTGCTATGTGGTTTTCTGTTTAAATTCGTGTGTAAATATATAGCATTTACACACGAATTAAAAAAAAAACACATTTAGTTGCAATTATTTACACGTGTATATGATAATATATATGTATGTAAATATGTGTTTATATACACTCAAGTAACAAGGAAAATGGTATACTACTTATCGTGTAAGGCCCCTACGAACATACAGAAGTGCCGCAACGTGACATGGCAAGATTTGATTAATGTCTGAATGCATTCCAAAAAGAATTTACATCAGGAACCCTTCTGGACAATCTAAAAAACCATGCAAGTTATATGTGGTAGAGACATTTTTTGAATGCGACGTCACAAAGGTATCTTAGATATGCTACATAACGTTCTTTTTTAAGAATTCAAATGGTCTATAAAAGTTTTCAAACTCTGAAGACTGATTCTGGAACTACTTAACAGCAATATTGTGTAAGACGTCATTATTGCTTTGTTAGAATCGACCGAATTCACCGGAATTCACAATTGCCCTGAATAAATGTAGGTAATATAAGACTGTATCAGAGATCCCATAACATACCAGCTGTATTCTATCCATTCCATGAGAAATACAAACTTATTTTCTTGTGGACTGATATAAATTTATGAAATTTTCAAGTGTCTCAAGTCTATTCACCCGATACTGACATACATTCATCAATCCTATAATGCCATTCGTCTATCTTATATTATCATGTGTCTATCCATATGTCTATCAACCCAATATTATTAATAATGAAAGGTAAAGATCAGGTAATGTATTTCCAGTTATCAACTGCCCAATGGTAATATTGGTGATGTATAACTTTGCACCTTGTTTCAACAACGATACAAATATAGGTTTTTTTCTCCGAAAGCCCATATCAGATATAGTTCACCAAAAAAACCATACAATAAACATTTGTTGATGCTCAGCATCGAAATCTGCAACATTTTCAGGAAGTTTTGCACATACATCTCATTTAACAGTTTCAGTTACACAGTTCTTTCAATGCAATAATATCAATATTACCGAAATTATTAATTTCATGATGTTTGAAAAAAAAGTATAACTACTAATAATTATTAATTTTTTAAACTAGGTCATATCATATATATATATATTTTAGTGTAAAAACTTTAAAATTAAACAAATTGGTTACAGCATTCCCTAGTACTTGCATCTCTTCCAAAACGTTAGTTACAAAGAAATTTTTCAAATTTTGATAATATGTGACAATTATTAAAAGCAAAATCCAAAATTTAAAAAATTTCTGAATAAATTTAGCAGTTTTTGAGTTTCAAAAATAATTTGGAGGGGACACAAGAAATCTTGAAAAAGATCGAAATTCTCTAGAAAGCATTCATTTCCTGCTAAGGAAGCTAGTGACTTCTTAAGTGTCTCATAAGTGTCTTTATCTTAGAGAGTTTCTCAAAG
>JAPDSC010136462.1:314307-328075 GCA_026290005.1 Latrodectus geometricus
AGAATGTCCTGGGAATATAAGAAAGTAGAAGAGATAACCTGGGAATTCTAAAAGTCATATAATCAGATAACACAAAGCGTTAAAAGAAGGAAGGAATTATTGGAGAAGAAAAAGAACTTTCTGATGAAACAAAAATCCTTTCAATAAATATTGTGCTTTTCCTTTTTTGATTACAAAACCATATATATATATATATATATATATATATATATATATATATGTGTGTGTGTGTGTGTGTGTGTGTGTGTGTGTGTGTGTGTGTGTGTGTGTGTGTGTCTGTCTGTGTGTGTGTGTGTCTGTCTGTGTGTGTGTGTCTGTCTGTGTGTCCAAATGTTTTTTCATATTTATTTAACAGAAGAGAAATGAAATCTAATTCAGAATTAATGAAAGATAACGCTTCTTAGAGTTGTAATATTTCCAATCTATTATAAAATTTTTAGACTATTGTCTCTTTTGCGATTTTAATCATAAATAATTTTCTAATTTAAATTATATTTTTCCATTAAAGGAATAAGATTTTCAAGCAAAAATTAAAAATTTTATCCTTTCATCTATGTTTATGGAAACAGTTTATATATTTTTCTATATGTAAACTGTTTCCAGTTTTCCCATTTATATATGGAGTCATATTAATGGTAATTTGCATACACTCAACAAAATCAAATCCTCCAAGTTTTCAAGGAATTTATGTTTGGACTACGATTTTGTCAGCATGAAACTAGAATTCTTGCATTCTAAACCAAGATTTTAGATGATTTAAACACATAACACGAGGTTTGTCTTGTTGAGATTTCCAGTTTTAAACTTCTAGAAATGAACCAAAAATATTAAAAATTGATAAAGCATTTGTTGAGAATATTTTTCCATGAACTCGATGTTGATCATATTTCTCGTCATTTGAAAAAACAACTCACACCATAGCAGAACTATCATTCATCCACCAACTGAAGAAATCACGTAGTTAATCTCAAAAATGATGTTAAAAGTGAATATTAACATAGTTTTTTATACTGTATTAATATAGACTTACATGATTGGGAGATTCTAACTGAATTTTTCCATTTGTATCAATATATATATTTCCAAGTATCATGTCCACGTTTTCATAATTCAGACTCTCTTCTTCGCGACGTTTTGATAGTCTTTGATTTCTTTTTACTTTCTGGAAAGCAACATTTTAAATTAAACTTAACATGTTACAGACTGTTATATATGAGATAGTTTTACTGATCTGTTGTGTTATTTTGTGTATAAAATATCTGTTTTATTGCAAGCTTAAAAATTAATTTATTATCGTAGTTGATAACTTACCTAGATCTTTTTTCCATAAAAAATAAACTATTACATAGCAATTTTAGAACTTGTGAGAATCTTACTTATTTTAAAGCAAATTAATTCTGTTTTTAAGCATATTATCATTTATACTTTTTTTTTTATGCAAAGTTACAGTCTGCACATGATCTTGAAAGAAAAAATGATTTTAAAAAAGCAAGTAATTTTAATAAAAACTGAGATTTTATAGTCATGCAACACCGGATATTGTTTAAAAATATTTGTTGTATAAAACTAATTCCATGTTTTTTATTTAATGATTTATTTCAGAAAATATCACTTATTCAAATTACTTGAATACTTTAAAATTATTAATTTATGTAATTTATTATTAAAATGAGGGATATTTTATGTTGTCTTATAATTAACAACAGAGTGTAAGATATAATTAATTAATATTATATTATAATTAAAAAAATATTCAAATTAAATTTATTCAATTATATCTAAAAACACTTGTGATATAGAAAAGACCTTGAAATATTATCGATTAAGCAAATTCATTCTGAGCTGTAATAACTGAGCATATCAAAAAACTTGGGAGGTGCGAATAATAGATCAAAACGTTCGTTACTCATTTCTAAACTGTTCTTAAATCAGAAGTATTTTATTTATAATATGCATGTATTGCTGCAAGAATTGTTAATTGAAGCGTTTACATATGCTAAAAATAAATTAAATCATGCATTTGATCCACTTTGTTCGGACGAAAATTGAATGCAATTTTCTCGCTTTTTGTTGTGGTTTTTGTTTTAAAGAGAATGAATCAAAAATGAAATCTTGTTAACTCTTCTCGCTAAAGTCAGCATAAATATCCATGTAAGGCAAATTAAAATTTATTGTTAAATATTATAATAATTTTATTTTCAATAAATTGGGTTCATTTTTAATTATAATAAATATTCCTTTCTACGTATTTCATTGTCATCGTTTAAAATGAATCCAATTTTTTTTAATTGCAAATACACTAACGATATTTTTCCTCATCTATAAATTGATTGCATTAAAATTGTTGGTTACAAATCACTTAATTATATGCAATATCAATGTTATTGCATTAATAAAATATAAATTATTGTCGATGTGTTGGATTATAAAATTGAATTCTATTTAGACCCACCCCATTGCAAAAGCGAAATGCAGAGCCAAATCAGCAGATTACAACGTCAAACAGGATTCTTTAATGCAATAAATTTCGAACGGCCAATTGATTGACGGCGATTATGACAACCAATACTAGGAAGCATTTTTAAAGTGAATACGCAGACAATAAAAGTTTTTGTCAAAATAATTTAAATATTTAAAAAAAAATCCTTAAATATTTGTAGAAAGTTAAATAATTTCTTTGAAATTTAAATATTTTAAAAATAATTGATTTTAACTATGAGCTAAGTAATGTATTTTTGTTTTAATCATATAACAAGCAAATGGTTTTTTATTCCATACGATTGCTTAGAGTGAAAATCAAGGCAAAGTTAACACACTGAGAGTTTTTTTTTTTTTTTTTTTTTTTTTAAATATAGTGTTAAGAGGAGAAAAAAAAAACGAATTTTGAAAATTGAATTGTAAATGATGATTACTGAATGATGATGAATTAAAATTCACGTTATTGATTTTTCTATATTGCTCGATCAGTAGAAACTAAATATTATAAAAACCAATCACACAAACACACGTTTGAATATCTTGGAAATATATAAGCAGCATTATTTTTTCGTGGGTTACTTTTTTATATTTCATATTATATATTCTCATAAATTGAGTAAAATAAGCATTTTCTCTGAAGGCATAGTGATAATAAAAAAAAACTATTAAAAATCGCGTAATTTCGGTTGGCATTGTGTCATGTCTTCCTGTTAATGTCAATATCATTTCTTCCTGATTCGGCCATTCGGTGGGCTAAAATAGGATATATCCACTATCATTGTTATAGCATAAATAAAATATAAAATATTTTCGATGTGTTGGATTATAGCATATAATGGAATATATATGTATGTGTATGTTCCATGTAAAGAAAATAAGTGAAAAAATATTTAACTATTGACTACTAGTTAAAATAGTGAAAATGTAGATTAGATAACCCAAGTCAGAGCTAGAGTAATTGCGCTTAAAAATTTTAAAGTTCAAGAGTGATTAATATAAGTAGTATAAAGGGGAAAATAATGATTTGTGTGAAATAGGTAAAACCTTTCACATATTAACCCAATATTCAATTAGTTTTTGATTTTGCTTTTCAAATTAAATTTTAAATATCAAGTGCGTTTTAGTCTTATTCTACTTTTTAAATAATATCAAAAATGCATACTATATTTCACACAAATTTAGTACATTATTTATTTAATTTAATATATTACATGTAATATGTATACATATTGTGTAACTTAGTATTTAATTTTATTGAATCACAATTTTCAACAAAGATGCAGAAATGAATTTTTGTAAATTCATGGAATTAGTATGAGTTTATTAAATTTCAGTCCCAAGTTTTTTTTTTTTATTATTATTATTAATATTTTCTTGAAAATACGTGCAGAAATTGAGAATATAAAGCAAGTAAGAGAAACAAGCTTGGAACACGCATTGATACTATTAAAATTGCAAAGCATTACTCGGGGAAGCAATGCTGATTAGAATTAGCAAATAGGGGCGTGGTGTTTTAGTTTTCGAACACTTCCATCCAATTAGAACGGATTCCCAAAGGGATTTTTAAAGATATCCAATCTAGAATACAATGGAAGAAAACTGCAATGTTGAATGTCATCCATGAAAGGTTCTAGAAGACAAAAACAGGCAGGTAATTTGGTGGACTTTCGAATCTACTTAACCCTCTGTATCAACATATTTAACAATTTTCATTGAAACAGAACTCTTCTTTCTACAGCAGTTTCCTTACATAAAAAAAAAAGAAATATAATATGAGTACGTATCATATATTTAGTAGATTTTCCCTTTTTCTTTCTTTGTGCAAAACTTTGACTCACCTAAATATTAAATTTTATAATATATGTATTGTAATTTGTGCTTGCAAAATATTAAACAAAAAACATGAAAACAATATTTTATTTGACATTAAACATTGTAATTTTAAAAAAAAGTTTAATTCTTAAGCATAATTATTTCTATAACGCGACTTCACATTACATTTATTTTACATTTTTTACATCATCTACATACATTTTTTTTTACTTTGTTGAAATGATTTGAGACAATAGCAATAAGTTTAATACTCTTGAAAGGTCGAATATATAATAAAAATTTAAAGTATTTCTAATTTCGCATTATTTAACTAAAGTTGTCACGTAAATTTACATATTTTATTTAATTTTAATATTTGAGAAAGATTTTTTTTATATAATAGCAAAATAGTTTGTCAAAATAAATAAATATAGTCATAAGCCAAAATAAATTATTCAAATTTATTTGAATAAAAGACATCAACATGTTTTTAATGTAAATATTAAATTTTATAAAAGTATTTTCAAACACAAAGATTATTTTAAAGCTTCTGAATGATGAGATTATTTTTTACTGTAAATCATTTTTGTCATCATGACACAACATAACTAAAATTAAATATAGTTACAATTTTTTACTAATTAATTAATTAATAAAAAGAAACAATTTTTTATAATTCACAGGTGCAAATTGTAAATGTAAGTTCTTCTGCATCCTCTCTCTAACTGGGGAAAATACTTAGTTTTAATTTGAATTTTTTAATAGGATTGGTAATTTATCCATATTATTTAAAGAAATTGAAATTCAGAATATATAAGAACTCCAACTCTCTGAGATTTTACAAATATATTTTGGAGAAACTTAATTTAATATTGTTTGTCCATTTTAAGAATCAAAAAGTTAGAATATTTTCCGAACAATGCAATAAAATGGATTCATTTAAGCGGTTTTTTACACAAGTACCTTATAATAGTCAATATGTGCATGTTTTTATAAAATTACATTAAAAGTTTTAATTAAAAAATATTTAAATTTCATAATTTTTATTAAAATTGGCTTTAAATTTCGCTTTATATTATAGTTCAAATCTAAAATGATTTGATTTAGTAATATTTTGATTTACAAAAGCGATTTCAACCCTTTATATTACAATTAAGTTAGTTAGTGAAGACAATTTTTCTGCTCTGAGATACTTACACCAAAAGTAAAAAATTATTAAGAGAAAGAATAAACTGCTTACCCAATGAAAAAACCATATGAATAGTCTTTGAAATTTTTAATTATTTAAATCTAATTTTGGCTTTAGTAAGAAAGAAAACGTATTTTTAAATTTAAAAGTACAAAATTTGTTGAAAGGACTTTCACAAATAAAATGATTATGTAATGCAGTGTCTGCGTGATTCGGATTGCTTTTTTAAAATTAAAATGTTTTAGGTTGGTAAATAAAATCTATATATGCTTCTAAAATTTGTGATTTTCTCATTACGTTATCGATTCGGTCACACGGGAACATTAAAAAATATTGACTTCCTTTTTATAGCTAGCAGAGAATATTAGAAATTGAAGAAGAAATGAAATTAAAAAAAACTCGTAACGGTTATTCTAAAAATTCTTCTTTTATCACCATCATTTTTAGTCAATATATTTTAACCTTCTCAGTTAAGGAACAATAAAATATTTTATTTCCTTACTTTGATTAAAAACGTAGTCTCCATTATGATCAACTGAACAATAAAATATGCTTAGTTAATCAGTTAATTATACGTAGGACAGCATATATCTCAGAGACAGCATATTATCAATGAATATTATTATATTACTGAATAGTTCTTTTTTTCTGAATGAAAATAAGTTATTATATATATATATATATATATACCACACATAAAAGAATTGAGAGAATAAGAGTTGAGATTAAAAATCTCATAGAACGCGAAAAAGAATTCGAATTAAAAGGATGTGAAAACTATCAAAAGAAAGTAATTTCATGAAAACACATTGAAAATATAAAAACTGAATTCATGGAAAATCGAAATCAGGCAGATCTTATCTTTGCAATATTCCTAAGAATATTTTTCTGTGAATTCAGTTTAACTGCTTAAATGACCATTAATAAAAATGGTGGTATGATTCTATTGAATGGCTCCATTTTTGAATTAAGAATATTATTCATTCCAACAAATTTTTTAGGAGACGAAAAAAAAAAATTTTTTTTAATTTTTATTATGAAGAAAGTAATTAGTTTAGTCAATTAGTTTTCATTTTTGAAAGAAAGTTGTATTTTTGTTGTGAAGTTGCTAAAATAAAAAAAAAAATCAGACACATTGATCTAGTAATATCAGATTACTTGAACAAATGTTTCAATTAAAAATCATACTAAAAACTCAGTTGCAATAGCAAAATATTTGGTTTGTGTAATATTTATGATTAAAACTTTTATATTTGATTTATAAAGCACTTTTTTCACCTTCGAGGTGAATTCTTTTTATAAATATTTTATACCACGTGAAAGTAAAAATAACTGAAAAGCAAAAGAATTGGAAAAGAACATATTCATAAGGAGATATTAATTGCTGAGAAGCAATCACTATTGATAAACCAAATAGTGAGATCTGAATAAATGAATGCCAAGAAAAACAATCGATGAAAACATAATTTACTGTTTTCGAAATAACCCTTCTGAAATAAGCATTTAGTCTGCTAATACAGGAAATATTTCAACAAGGAAAAGTGTTTATTTTGCTGCAATGACACGCAGACATCAAGTACGTCTAACATTATTGGCGTCGGTGAAACAAAGGAAACAAACGGAAATGCCATGACAGATGTTTTTTTTTTTTTCGATCGAAACAGATTTTTTCCATGTTTGAAAACAATGACTCATTATGAAAGAAAATATGATAGAGAGGGGAGTTTTAGGAGCATATCCAGATTATAGGAAATAAAAAGAATTTAAGTGAAAGATCATGACGCAATTATAAATATACTTCATAATTAAAATTTTATTTTTTTCAGAAAAAATAAAATTTCATTAGCAAATGATTAAGGTTATTTTCAAAGATAAAAGAAGAAGTATTTTAAATTAATAATAACCATTTCACGACTGTAGAAAAATATTTATCGAAATGTGAGAATATTTTAGTTTTAGGGTAAATTTTTTGATTTGTATGAGATCGAAAGTCTGGTTGAAAGTTTTGTAATTAATTTTCAAGAACTCAATCAAAAGTTTTATAAATTTCGTAAAACTTCATACTTTGTATCAAGGAAAACAAACGATTCCAAGTTAATGATAAAAGATCTTGAATTTATCCCAAAGAAAGCAAATATAAAATTAAAAAATAGAAAAATGTAATAACTTTTGCTTGATAAGTTTTAAGTCGATTGCTTAAAGTACAGAAATTCAAGAATTCAAATTTGAACTGCATCAAAACTCCAATTTCTCAAAACAAGACTTCAATAACTATCATATTAGCTTATTAGTTTTTAGATAAACTGGTGGACCAAAGTTTCTTATGGAAAATATGCATAAGTTTCGGAGAAAATTTGTGATTTGTAGAAATTACTATATTTACTGCTTAACGAAACACTTTATCACTTATAGGTCAGCCAAAATAAATCGTATGGGTTATTTAGTTATTAAATATTGAGTTCGGGATTTTTTTGAATACCCTTTTGACTATCAGTACAATTAGTTGCTGATAGTGAAAAACAGAACCAAATAAACTATATTGTTTTATTTGTTAAGAACTCAAAGATGAGGTACTTCAGAGGGTATCTCATCCCTGAATGTTTGAACTGAAGGACAAAGCAGAAGTTAGAAATGATGATTCAAAATAATGCATGACTGCCATAACTAATCATCAGTATTTAACCATCTTTTAGCATCCTTCAATCTTGGAGAGAAGTACTGTGGCTATATGCCATTTAATATAAAGCCTCTATGTCAATAATTTAAACAATTATAATTCGAACTTACCAATGATTTAGTTACACTCCATGGTAATATAATTTTATACCAATTCTGGTCTAGGTACACGTAATCATGTTGGAGTACACACACATTTAACCATAGATGAAAAAAAAGCTTAGAAACTATGATATTTGATTTATTTTATATCATCAATAAAATTTTATTGCTCATTTAAATGTAAATAATCAAGTATAGAAGACCTCTCTTGATGATACATGTAAAACTTGAGATTTTATGTGATATACTTGGACTATTCCGGTGTGATACTTGTGCTATTCCAGATTATTACACCCATAACCTGCTGTGATTGAAGTACGAAATGCTAGGTGTTAAGTTCATCTCTAGGTCTCTAGATAATAAATCAAAGGATTATGATAGTTGATCTATTCGATGAAATTAATAATATTTTGTTTTGTACATAAATAATCAGGTGTTAAATTTTTCACTTGATAATAAATTTTAAAAAAATTGAAGTTTTATTTGATATTTGATCTGTCTCATTCAAATATCTTATTATGACTTAGGCATCAATAGTCAGGTGTTAAGAGTATTCTTTTATAATAGATCAAATGGCTGAGGCTCAATATGATAATTGATATATTCTATGTCATCAATAATATTTTATTATGTGCATGAGTATTCAAGTGTTGAATCCATCATCACATAAGTTAAAAAAAGTTTTTATTTTCTACTTGATCTGCTCAACATCGTCACACTAATATATTGTCATGATTTAAATATAAATAATCAGGTGTCGAATCCATTATTTGATTTTTATACTTGATCTAGTCTTATCAATGGTGGTGTTCGTATGTGCATTTAAATAGAAATAATTAGGGGTTGAACCTTCATTTGGCGATAAGTTAAAAAGTTTAAACTCTATTTGATACTTGATTTATCGTCTTTATATTCCGTTGTCTGTATGAGGAATATTCAGGTATTAAATCCATCATTTGAGGATATACTTTATCTCGTACTTGATCTGTACTGGATTATCACTAATATCTTGTTGAGAAATAAATTTGCAATGATAATATACAAATACAATATGTTTGTAATTTGATACATTTTTAAAACATCTATGATAAAAATCATAAATAAATTCCTTATCTTATTTAATATTTTATATTGTATATGAAATCTCTTAAAATTTAAGATTAAAATAAGAATTTTGAAATGAGATATTTAAAATATATTACAAAAATTAAGTTTTTATTGAATAAAATAATAATAGAATGAACCTATGTTTTCAAGTAAACACAGTAAACTTTGCTGCAATCAAATAATATTTAATAGTATAAAAATGCCTGTTCTTTCTTAAAAATAAAGGTTTAATTCTCTGGAGAAATTTCGTTTATTCTTTGCTCAAACTCTTTCCAAAGATTTTCATCTCTCATATTTGGAGAAGAACCATATTTCGTATATATAAAATCCGAATTAATTCCTTTTTCCAAACAATAGAAATTTAGTCCCACCAAACAATAGATTTTCAATCCGCAAGGAATAAGAAGAAATGCTCTGTCAACCATAAACATTAATTATTCCGCTGTCAAGCTTCAATTTTCAAAATGAAAGTCTGCATTAATATGGAATTATGTCTTAATATGCGGAAAGATCTATCGAGATAAAATATAAATTGCTTAGAGATTAACTAAAGAATGCTTTTCTATCATGAATAGGGAATGTGTCAGAAATGAATATTTTACTACTTGTTTTTTTTATAATTTTTAAAGTTCATTAATATTTTTATAAAAAGAATTTTTCAGTTTAAACACATCACTTACTTTGAATAATATAGATTAATAATAATCTGTTATTTAATAACTAAAACGTTGTGAAACAAAGTAAGTAGAATAAATTACATAATTGTACTTTTTTAATTTATCTTTCAGTTTATGATAAATTAAAAAAGTACAATTATGTAATATATATATATATATATATATATTGTTCTATATAATTGTGTAATCTGACTAAAAAACTATAGTGTTTAAATTTATCTGCCATTTCTTTTAACTTCAAATACACTAGTAATGTAGAAAAACTAAATAGTTGCTACATGTTTTTTATTTATATTTCATATTTACCCATATGTCGGTAATTCCTTAAAATATTCTTCAAATATAATAAGGTTAAAGCATAATTAGAGCTCGCTTCTTAATTTTCAACTCTTGATCGTAATTTCAAATAAATAAAAAATTTTTGAAAGATTCATAAAAATGAAATTATTTGAAACAATAAAAATTTTTGAAAAATTTATGCAGCAATGAATTATAATTACTGAATATGTAGACGTTTTGCTTAGTTAATAATTTCGGTTCTTCAAATTTTTAAAGCTTTTTTGAATACATTAATTTCTTGATTTAGAACTTCCTCAATAAAGTCAATGATAAAATGTTCATATGAAGAATCTGGATAATGAAACTTTTAATACTGTTTACATGAACACATTAATAATGAGTATAAAAGTGACTTCTTTCACAAAAAGATTTTAGAAAGAATCTTCAAGAATAAAAAATTGGAAACAACTGTGTGTACAACAAGTGGTGAAAGAGAACTTTTAAAAAGTTTAGAAATTATTTATTAACCTTTAAAAACCTTAAATTAAGAAAAATAATTCAAAGCAAAATAATTTAAAATTTAACAGGCTAAGATAAAAGCAATTAACAATGCAAAACAACTAATGAATAAAATATAACAAAGGTCGATTCTCAATCTAATATTTATTAAGTTAATCATTCTTTTATAGTAATTAAATTTACAATAACATGTGTACAATATTAGTTCCACTGAAACGAAAAAGCTCCCTAAAGAAGAAAATGATATGTCGGTTAATTTTTATTTATTTGTCTTTAAATTGTAGGGTCTATATTTTTTGCTTTGTTTAAAAAATTATACCTTTTGTTAACAATTAACAAGTAACATGCTATCAAAATAATTGAAATTCCTAATATGATCTCTTTCAATTGTAAAACATGTAAGTACTAAATTTTTTTTCTTGACAAGATATTTGTTAACTGATATCGTTACTCATTCGAGAAAAATAAACCATCAAAGTGCTACTTTGGGAACATGGCCGATTTTGATTAATACTAAAATTTTCAAGTCTTGCTGAAAATATTTTTCGTAAAATTTACCTGCTCGCCAAAAATTATCTTATACCATGTTTAAATCAAAAAGATCAAATTATAAAAAAGAAGGAAAATAGAGGGGTTTTTTTTTGACATTTTTCGAACAAAACCAAGGGTTTTATTCAGATGTGACAAATGTTCACTAAGTCTTATTTTATTATTATATTTTCATGTGAAAAGTAAGGCTAAATATGAAAACTTCTAAATAACCTTTATAGCTTGAACATGGGATTGCCTTAGAACATCTCAAACGAACTTTTGGCTTGAATATGTATTCTTCGCAAAACTGAAGGATAACAAATATTGCTACAGGGAACTTTGGGAGTATTGAATCGGATGAGCTCTGCGATGATTGCTCATTAGGAATGCTTTCATTGGTGCTTGAGTGATCTAAGTATGTATACAATTGAAGATATGCATTAAGCATCGAACATCAGATTCATAACATTCGCAGTCCTTGTTTCGTTTTTCTTAAAACCCACGAAAACTAATACAGATAAATTAATGAATACAATTAATAACTTTTGATAAATGTTCAAAATGTTTTATGATTTTCATAAAAATTTAGAAAAATTGATGACACATTAGTAATGTTCTTAAAGGAAATGATGACAGAGTAGGGTCCTTACCTGAAACCATCATCTAAATGATAAGACAAGTAACAGCCATTACATATTTATTAATAAATAAGTAATTATAATAATGCTATATTTTGAAAAAAAAATTGAAAATTTGATAAGCATTAATAATGATTTGAATTAGTGCTGAATTCGAAGATTTTTTGGTAGCTTTTGTAAAAATTTAGGAATGATTTCCAACTATATGAGAAATTGGCTTCTTAATATATTAATGAAAATTTATTTAATGTGATAATATATCATCGGGACATTTAAACCTGGCAATACATTACCCAGATTCATTTGAGAATTCCAAATGTACACGAGAATTCAATTAATGTCATTAATTTTAGTGTTTTTTGCTTTGGAAAAATTCCTCTGTAGCTCATGTGAAAGTTATTTCTAATTGTATGTTTATTTTATTTTATATTTATTTATTTTTTTATTTTTTTGCATTCTTAATCAGCCATTTATTTTTGCTGACAAAATATTCATAATTATTCTTTAGTTTTAAGCAATGGTAATATGACTAGGTCGATATTTGACCTATCATCAGAAAACTTCTCCCCCACACCAACAGGTAGACATTATAAAACTATACATTTTATATTTCATAAGTCATGGATCCTTCATAACAATAACTTTTGGCTGAGTCCAGTATTAAACATGCTTCTTTCCGAACAGAAAGACGAGTTACTTTCCCCCATCAGATTACTACGGCTCTTTACTCTGACTTTGTATAATGAATAATCTAACAGCTGGTAGCTTTTTAAGGTTTTTTTATATTATTCACAGCAATTTGTTTTTCAAGAACTTTTTTTCATAGACAGTGGATCATTTTAAGTCTAAATTATTTCTATTCATTCATTCATCCTTCCTATATATATTGAAAATATATTTCTCGTATTATTTATAAGTAAAATATTTTGAAAATTTTTATTATTATTTATGTCATTAATATTTTCCTTTATATTATAGAGTTTATTTCTAATGTATCATACTTTCTCAATTACTTTACTTTTTAGCATTATGTTAATGAAGTGAAAGAAGAATTCGAACGTGGTTTCCAGTTCTTCAGATAAAATTGATTTATTTTTGAAATTTGCTATTCCTTTTGAAGAAATGTTTTCACTGATGATTTTCATTTTGAATTAAATTCAGAGAAATTCACAAGTGAGAAGTTTGAAGAAATGCAATGTGAGAAGTTTGTAAAAAATTTAACACAACCGAATAAAAAAATCAAGTAACTATTTTTATTTTTTGAACTTAATATTTTAAGTTTTCAGTCAGGCAAAGGAAGTAAAATGGTTAATTTTGCTTTATTCGGTTTAATATTTCTAGTTTCTAGTTTATTTAGGACATTTTTATCATTTATTCTCATGTTTGAGTTTATTTACTGATGAATAATGTATAGTTCAAGTTGTGTTACTGTTTTCTGCATTCATATCTGTCAGGGTGGATGTCTTGAAAGTTTTCTGGGTTTTATACTTTGTGACAAGTAAATGTGTATTTCTTTTTGAAAAACGATTTCAATTTAATCTTTTATTTTTATTATTCCATATACTAAAATAGTTCCTCGTAGGTTCACAAAATTTTATGAAGAACTTTTATGCACAATCTAAAGTTACTCATGAAAAACATTAATAAATAATTATGTTTGATTTATACATTAAAATAAGTATGAAATACTAATAAAAGGTATAATTTTCACTGATTTAACATATTCATTGGAATAATTTAAAACGTAGAGAAAATTTTAT
>JAPDSC010136462.1:328085-367510 GCA_026290005.1 Latrodectus geometricus
ATTTAACATATTCATTGGAATAATTTAAAACGTAGAGAAAATTTTATAAATATAATTTTCGTTATAAAGATTTATAAAAGTGTGTGGGTTCACACACACATTCATTTTCTTTCTCAAAATTCTGAAATGGGCAAGTATTTGAAAAATATTTTTAATATTTATATATTATACTAGTTCACGCAATATATAATAATTTTGAGAAGAATTTTTTTTATTTCTTCACGAGAATTAAATTTTGTCTAAATAATAAATATTTTCATTCTTTGTGTTTAGACATGATTCATTGTCACTAACTACGAAAAGAATTCCTAAATTATCTTTTCACCAATACAATATGCAAATACATAATTTCATATATTTTATTTGTACTTCAACATATTATTTCAGGAAAAATTTTCCGGGATATTTTATATAAGCTGAATGAGACGAAGACGCTTTACTAAACGATTGCAGTTAAATTATTTCCAATATATTTGTCTTTATAAATTAAGAATCGCTCAAAATTCTGAACACATATAATTTCTTTTTTCCTTATAATTCCAATTTCAATATATTTTTTGCTTATGAATATAGGAAGTTGTATATTTCCTTAATTTTTTTTCGCTTATCATAGTAATTTAAGGAAGCTATATTAACTGAAATAATTTTGTTTTCCAGAAATATGTTTTGTGTTAAAAAATATTTATAGTTTGCATTTCAACACTGTCGCTTATATATATACTTATGTTTAATAAAAATTTAAAATACTTAAAGTGTGTAGTTTATTTTATAAATGCTTTATAATCCCCTGTTATTATATAAGAAAATACAAAAATCTCTTATTCAAATATTTATAAGAAAATTTAATAAAATTAAAAGGATATTTTAACTGCTTTATTTATGTAAGTCTTCAAATTATCGAATAAAACGAGTTTATATGAATTAAAATTATTTCAATTTTTAATATAATTAGAATTCATTTAAAATTTTTACTTTGTCACATAGGAAAATTTTTATGATTTTAATTAAATTTATTTAAAAAAGATAAAAATTATTTTGAAGTTTTTATCATGGTAAAATGTTTTATATTTTTTCTTCTAATTTGAGGTAGATTTTGTTGAATCATAATCAGTTTTAAATAATTAAACAGCATATGATTTTTATGAAAATGTTTGCTTCAATAATGTTTAAGAAATGTGAGTTCAGTTTAAGCAAATTTTAGAATTAAGAATTTTCATACTTCTCTATAATTGAAGTATGTATGACAATTTGTATTATACAGAAAAGTGCAAGTGATACTTCTGGTGCATAAGTGGGGGAAA
The DNA here is from genome assembly GCA_026290005.1 of Latrodectus geometricus. Taxonomy (NCBI): domain Eukaryota; kingdom Metazoa; phylum Arthropoda; class Arachnida; order Araneae; family Theridiidae; genus Latrodectus; species Latrodectus geometricus. Next base: position 329,387 of record JAPDSC010136462.1, read on the forward strand.
ATGTTAAATGGAATAAACTTCAGATAATTTGTTTGTTTTTATAAATTTTACATTTGTTATAAATTCTCCAGATAGAATTTGAAAGGATATGCAGTCATTTTTTTCTTTTGCTTAGAAATAATTAAATAATAAACAATTTTTTATAAATGATATCAATTAGGTTGATTTGTATAATAGTTTTAATACTGACATCAACATGAAAAATTTAACTCTCATATTATGACAAGCTGATCAAGGACGAATTCAAGAATATTTGGACTTTATTTTGAATGTGGTATAAGTTCTTTTAATAATTAATAGCATTAAAATTTATTTATAAACGGAAGTAATCTCTAAAACAAAATATTCTCCAAAAAAAAAAAAAAAAAAAAAAAAAAAAAAAAAAAACAGAATTCTTGAATATTAAGGATTACTTCCTTAATAGCACATATTAAAAGAAAAAATTGTTTTGTGCATATATTTAATCTATTTTATTTATATATTAAGTAAGCTGCTAATGCTTTCTTACAGAAGTTCTTTAATCAATGTTGTTAAAATAAAATTTTACATTAAAAATTCTCTCATTTTTTTAGACGAGAACTATTTTTCTGAAATTTTTAACACTTGTTGGCATTTGACAAGAGAAAATCTTAACACTGGAAACTGGGAAAAAATAATTAAAAAAAAAGTTAATATTATCAGTAATCTTCTATATTTTCTAAATATAAAAATAATTTCACAGCATTTAATATTTTCTAGTTTATTTTCTTAAAAATGAGCATCACATTGTTGGCTTTGAGAAGTATAATATTTTATTAAAACTGGTTTTTTTATATTAACAGTAAACTCGTGGATTGATAAATTGTGTTGCTTGCTTTAGCGTACAGGTTCCCAAATCTTTTATTTTCAGTACCTTTTGATTAGTATTTTAATTTATGATTATCCCCTTCTCTAAAAAAATCCCATTAAAATAAAAGAGGATTGATTGAGTTATGTTAATTAAGTTTTAATGATGCACTTTTTTGTTGTTTTGTTTAATTAATAAGGTGTTTAAGCAATTTTAAAAAGATTGTTTTGGGCGTTCAATTATGGATTGAAATTCATTTTCACATTTTCAGGCTATTTTGATCCCTTAGAAATTACGTATATCTCCATATAAATCAGGTTATGTTAGATTATTGCAAAATATTGGCTGTTATTTCTGATAACCGTAACCACTTGATAAAGACAATAGCATTGTAAATTTGAAATACCGTTAAGTGATGAAATAGATATTTGAACAGTGCCCCTCCTACTCGCACGATATCATTGGAAAGATATTGGAACCTTCAGATATGATAACTTTTTATGGGTCTTCTCAGTATGATAGTTTTGTACACCCCGCTAACTATCCCACATGAGACCTTTTCATATCGGACTTCCATTTCCCACAAGTTAGGAATCTTTAATTTAACATGCTAAAAATGTTTTTTTAATTTTGTTTCCTCAGTGTAATGCGTGAATAAACATTTAGTCACAGAAACTTTAAATGACGTTTTATAAATTAAGTTTATAAATGAGATACATACTTCAGGAAAGTAAAGCTTAATTAAAACGTTCTAAGAGTGTGTGTGTGGTGCAATTGTTACATCGGCAACAAAGGAAATACTACGCATGATACACAGCAGTTACGTCTTGGAAAAAGTAATGAGCACCAATTCGTTTTGAAGGCCAATCAGTTTCAGTTATGTTACAAAGAAACATACTTGTGTGGATGATTCATAGGTAAAATGACTTCATTTAATAACCACTAGTGTTGATTCCGTCAGATCAGGTTCTAATTTCTTACTAAACAATACTTATTCACATGGATTTTAATTTTGACAAAAAGCTTATGGCATTTATCTAATCAATGGAATTGTTAGATAAGATTTCTTAATTTGAAGATATTTGAGTATATTTATAATGAGATTTACTATGATACAAATCAATTATACAACACTGATTCTTTAGATTTAGCATAGTAGACTTTTGTAGAGAGCTTCATGCTCCAATGAATGTTTGTTTTTTCCCTAACGACAAGCCAAGCTGGCAACCGAATCTGGGTAGAAATATGGCGGTGCAACAATTTGTGGTTCCCAATTCGAGCTTGGATGTTTGTAGTGGTCAGAAATCTACTTTAAACTGTAGATCCCGGTAATTAAAGCCTCTCTAAATTCATTGTGAATGTTCATATGAATCACTAACAGTAGTGAATACTCAAAGGACTTCGGCTGTTGGACTATTTGTTTTTAATGATGGAAAATATTTTCTTCAATTTCGAAACGTTTCACTGTTAACTTTCTATTATAATAAATTCTCAATTTCTACTACTAACTTAATGTTTTTTCAAAGTATTGATGTAAAATTTTTTATTTATCTTTCATCTATACTGAGAAACAGGAATTGTAAAATAATCAATTTTTGTATTTTAATGATGTAATTTTTATCGTTTAAAATCCAAATTTTCTTGATGGATTTTCTCTTAGATTTTTTTATTATTATCTTTTTGATAATATTTTTCTTTAATTTATAGTTTTCGTTTCTCGGTAAAGTTTTAACTTTTTAAATTAAAATTTTTTTTTTAAATTTTTTATATCGTTCTTTTATTTGTTCGCTGCGTAGAGATGTCACATACATTAGAAACATTTCTATGAATACATTTAGGAATATTTTAATTCTTTTCTTAGAAATTTTTGATTATTTTTATTTTCATTTAAGTGGACGCATTTTCTTGAGAATTGCTATTTCTTTCACCAGGCAACGTATTGCTAAGTTCTCTGTTTTTTTAAGTACTTTTTTGGAATTTTCTACTCTGATAATTTTATAAATAGATATCAATCTTAAATATTCATCAACGATTTTTCATTTTGATTCGTAGTTTAAATGGAAGATAGAGTTGGCTTCCTTAAACTTTTTACACAACATTTTTAGTAAATTATTTTTTATAATCATATAAAAATATCTTTCGTAGTCGAATACAACTTTAAAAACTTTTGTCTCTAATTGTTAAAAATTGTCTTTAAGTATTATTATTTACATTCCTAGGAGGACTCATATAGTTAATAAAGGATTCATTTGCCTGTTTTTAGTGTGTTTTGTTAGTGTTATTTGATACATGTTTCGTTTGTTATTTGGCCTCCGATAATTTTGCTCATGCGAGAATTAAATTTATCATAATTTATACTGTCAAAAATATTGAATAGAATTCCATTGAAGGAGAATCAATTTCCATTATTTCACTTTTTTAAAAATTAGCAATTCTTAAAGGATTGAAATAAAAAAGAATCAGAATGAATCCAATATTATCGGAATCGAATCTTTTTCTATAAATTATGTACTAATAAAATTTATTTAAAATCTCAAGTTAGTTAGGCAATTTTACATTCATTAAGTACTGAAAAACATATGATTTTTGTAAGAGTGTACAGTTTGAATTGGATTCCGAAACTACACAAACACTTATGCCGAGGAGAAAATCGAACCTATGAATTAACAGAACTTAAAATTGTACTGACCAGTATTGAACTTTAGGCCAGAACGCAGATCATTCTGTTTGGCAGTATTATAATGGAAAGAAACAATAATTAGCAATATAAATTTCAAGATTTGTGTAGAATTCTAAATATATGATAAGTTATAGCAAAAGTATACTGTGAATTTAATACAAAAATACGTGGGGAAAACTGAAAAAATCATGTATTATCAACAACAATTTTTTGATACATTTTAAGATAGGAGAAATCTGAAGAATAAATATAAATTTCTTTGAATTTTAGTTTGGATTATGTAGGTAGAAATACTTATTTTAAACATCCCTCGCTTCAACAAATACATCACGTGTTTTTCCCATTCATCTTCATTGGCAACTCTATTTTTAGCAGATTTTGGCAAAAGTAAATGCTTTTTGTAGAAAAACCATTAGTTTCCTTAGAAAGTTAGACTCTGAGAAAAGTCCAACCAAATATAAATTTATCGGAAATCTTTTTTGAAACCATATAGAGTATATATATTTTTCAAATTTTGTAACATTAATGTTGAATTTTAAAGTTCGGTAGAAATCATGACTTTATTTGAAGATATTTTAAAAATGTGTGATTTATATATACTATTTTTATTCAATAGGGGATATTTAATTTATAAAAATAGTATATTTTTCCAATGTAATATCTTAGATACATATAATAACAAAATTGACTTAGATTTTTATAAAAAATTCGAATAGATCAAAATAATTATATAATATAACACAAAGTGAAAAAGTAAGAAATATATCATTCGTTTACTCTCAGAAAATTAAATACCCATATTGGCTAACCTGCTTAAAAAATACTGTTTCATAATGTTCCACTTGTATTTTTAAACGGCGAAAAAATGTATATAGAAAATGAAAAAATCATTACTGTTAAAAAGCTTAAAAAATAACTATTCGATGAATTTAATGGGAAAATGTTTCCTTTTAATAATAACTTAAAAAATCCTTTGGAACTAAAAGGATGCATGGTACCCACATAAATCATAAAATCTTTAAGCAAAATAATTGGAACAATTGTTTTTAAATGCAGCGTAGTTCACTTTTAGCAAAAGTGCAAATCGTAATTTCTAAAACATATTTACAGATTCATTTTTTTTTTAAAATAATATAATCTGATAAAAGGAAATATTAAATTTCTAGTTAACAATCAAAATTTTTTTGAAAATATTCTTTATATTTTGTTTAAAATTTTATTATTTTCAAAAAAATTGTAGAGCAATTAACATACCATTAGTTTTCAATCTCTTTTTAGATTGGAATCAGAATAAGCATATGGCATGCTTTTGTATAGAAATGGAATACATATTACTGATCATCAGATAGAATACTGAAGTAAAATGCTATTATTAACTAGAAAATATCTAAAGAAACAGAAGTTAGATGTTACGCGTAGTTAAAATCCGACCAGATAATTTTATTATTTTTAAAAATTTATCTTTATAAAGTATATCTATACCACATGAAAACTTCTTTATTTATTTTTATTAATCATGCATTCTGGAGTGTATTCTTTGCATATTATAAAGAGGATAGTTTCCTTGTATGATCGTTACACTCGAGAAAAATGAAAATAAAATTACTGATTATGAACACTATTAGTAATTCAGATGAACTATGTATTTCAATTGCCATCTTAATATTTATTTGTTCACTGCCATCGTAAAAATACATAAGAATATAAGCAAATAGATCCATAAAAATCTGGTTTTAAGCTTAAAGAATTAATGCCTAAAATTTTATGGTGTATGCAGTAGCAATATAGCACCAATTACTGGAAACAAACTTTTAGAATATATTATAGTGTGATGAAAATAGAATTCGTTAAGGCTTAATGGTGGAACCACATTTTTCGAAGAGGAATCATAGGTTCTATTCTAATTACTAATAAACACTGGTAGATGGGTATTGAGTTTCTACTTTCTAAATACACATTTTTCAGGATGGGTTCCTGGGGTATTTTTGTACTTCATTGGCTACCCTTTGATGTTAACATTCTCAAATATTTTACAATAACATTCAATAACGCTTACACAACGTTCACGCTGTACATTTGGCTTCGTCAATACAAATATAAATACAGTGTAACCATTAAAGTTTAAAAATAATAGTACGGAATAATTTTTCTTCAGTTTAAATGATAAATAACCTGAAATTAAATCCTTTACATAGCGTCTTCAATTAATATTTCACCCATTAGTTTTAATCTTTATAAATAAGCTGTTTTAGATTTTGCACCTATTTTATTTTGAAATCAGAAGTTTAACACAGTCCCAAACGATTGAAGACCATTGTTAAGCACCTTTATATCCACTTCTTAAATTTTCTGCAGGGAGGTCTTTTCATAAATAGCGGGCCATATTCAGCTGTCACAAGAGAGAAAACTTGGAAAATCCAAAGTACACATCCGACAAAGGTGCATGCAGAAAGTAATAAACATCTCCCTTTGTTCAACAGTGGCAGAGATCAAACCATAGAACTTATACTCCGAAGAGCGTTATCTTACTACTAAGCTAAGGTGAATCCTAAATAAGTCAGAAGTTGGCAGTCACTAACAAAATTAATATTTTTACAATTACCATTGTACTTGAGTATATCATGGGCAAACAATATATTATTTAATAATAAATTTCACAATTTTATTCAAAATAAATAATTTTGCTTCAATGTTTAATTTATTTGTAATGAATTCTTATTCATGAAGAATTGTTCTGCAATTTTAAATGCATTAAAATTTTTACTAGCGGATACCAAAATTTTAAATCCTTCTTTTTTATCTTTAAACATTATAAAACATAAATCCATGAATACAATAATCTAATAACTCTATTAAAATTTAGAAATTTTTCCATTCAATTTTTTAATTAATATTTAAGAGGTAAAATTTGTATCACTGTAAAATAAGGATAGTCAAATATTTTTAAAAGCGTTAACTGTTCATTAGTTTTAATCTTAATAATATAAATGTTTTTCAATGAAAAAACATTTATATTAAAAAAAAGTTATTATTAAAAAATGTAGTCAAATATTTGCATATCTATTCAAACATTACGTTAAGAGATTTATTGCGTGACAAATGGTCTAAACAAGAAATACCCAGTGCATATTAATCAGAAAATATTGATTTGACTTTTCCGGAAGCTCAGAAGCTCATTAGAGCAAATAAACATGTTCCTGCCCAAACTTACACGGAAATATCACGCAAACATCGAATAATACTCATTTTGATTGAAAGTAATAAGATTACTTATGAGATTTATCGAACATCTCTATGTCTAGTATTCGATCAAAAAAGTCAATAACATTGTTAACAATGCATGCATGCAGAGTTTGAAGACATCAACTTCAAAGTAGTAATATAATTTAAGAGATAAATCTCCTTTTAAATTATTAATTTATTTTAGTACATACAAAATATTAAATATAAAGTTTTTAAAATTTACTAAAACTTTGTAATTATTAAATTTTTAATTAAAAATAATAAATTTGAATTAAAATTTTAAATTTTAAAACTAAATTTTATTTCAATGACATTTTATAACTTTAATTTAGTTAAATTAAAAATACTTTAAATTAAATTTCTAATTTAGTTTTAAAAAGTTTTGAAATATAAAAAGTTATACTTATTTTATTTTAATAATAACTACAATACTAAAATAGTTGTTATTAATTGTTTTAAAATGATTAATATAATAGTTAATTTTAAGTAATTCCTATTAAATTAATTATTATTTATAAAAAATAATCTAATTCACAAGTGTTTTAACTATTCGTTTAGTTTATTTGAACAGATTATATTTTTCCCTTATATAATATTGTGTCATATCTGATAGATATTTTTATAAAGTAGAAAAACACCCTTTTGAATTCCTTTAATATAAATAAGGTCAATGTTAATTATTTAATATTTGTGCCCGTTTCAAAATATTTACATTAAACATTTTTCAAAAATTTAGATGTTTTTTTTTTATATGTAATATACAAGATATCTTTTGGAGTAAAAAAATTATGTTATATCAAAGACATATAAGAAAGGAAATATATAGCTTCTTTTACACAAAAATGCAATATAGTTATTATAATAGCACTCTTTGGAAACTGTTGCGTTGTACAAGCTTGAATAGTTGTTCCTGAATTCAAAAGAGTTCTGTGTTAAGTTTGAGGTACTTCATCTTGTGGGGGCTTGTTGGTACGTTCGTCACGTAGATACTACTTTTGTCTGGTTACTTAAATTAACTTTATTGCTCATAAAGTTTCGAATACCACTGTTTTCTTTGTTTAGAAAACAATGGAATAGGACATTGTTTCAAATGCAATTTTTTCAAAGTAAAAATTGCATTTACTTGAAACTTTTGAAGTAAAAATTTTATTTGAAACTTTAGTAAAAACTTTTTATTTCTCTTAGTTTTAAGCCTTGAAGACCATAAGCCTTTTTAAGACCATAAGCCTTAAAATATGTACTTAACAAATATACATTCTATTTCTTATGAATAGTAAGTTAATTTCGAATATGATTTGATTAATTTTTGAGAAATGAATATAAATTATAATAATTTCCCAGGGAGTAAATCGAAACTATTACTGTATTTAATAAGTAGGCCATTTTATAGAACAAACATATTGAGTTGAAGACCGGATGAAATAAAATTCTTTAAATTTTTCAAGAGAAATGCAAATTATATATAAATAAACTTTCATGTTTATCAATTAATTTCGGTATTTTAAAATTAGCTTGCTAAATCATAAAAACAAATATGAAAATAAGTATTTTTCTAGCTGTAAATGTGTAAGTGATTCATATTGTTAATGTTTATGAATAGTAATGCTATTTTAATATGATTATATACTTATTTTATTATTTATTATTAAAAATAATATGATTTGAAATTATTATATTTCCCATTAAACTAATGAAGAATATAAAGTCTCTTTAGGTGATTTCAAAATGATTCCTTTTTATAATTTCACTTGTAATTTAAATTTTTAATCCCTTGTTCTAAGTCTTTTGCACAAGAAATTGTCCACTGTATTAAAAAGTATGGATTTTATATACTGCAAATTTGGTTTATAATAAATTGAAATTAAAATATTGTTGTTAAATATTATTATTCCGTAAGAAAAGTTAAAATATTTTTATTCTTAGGTATTATATTCGTAACAATCTAAAGACAAGGAATTCAGTTTATTTTAATTAATTTATAAGTAATATTGAGTGAATTCCTAATATATGTTTTCTGACAGTTACTCTTCTATAACACAACAGGTGAGTTTCTAGGAAATACTTGATTTGTAATGCCTTGTTATATGGGACCCAGAATCAAATAAAAAAGGAATATTACATTCAAAAAACTTAAGAAAAACAGTTTTTTCGTGGCTTCTGTCTACGCTAAACGACTGATAATTTATCACTTTATAAGTAGCCTTCATTAATGAAGTAATCTAATTTAATTCCTTTTATGCTTTAATGGGCTGCTTGTGAATTAATGGCAGAGATAACGCAGATTAACGTAGGATAAAAAAAACTTTTTAATCCCATATAAACAATTTGATTTTTATTAAGTATATATGAGTATGTATAACATAAAAATTTTTAAAAAACATTGTTTTAAGTTATTAAATAATATTGCCATAATAATTTCTTCCAAATCACTATTCTGTACAATCAAAAGAGAATGTTTTTCTATTGAATGATATTCATATATACAATTTCAGATTTTTGCTCTTTTTGGCCTCTGAGGAATCTGAATTTTGATGTGTTAACCGAATTTCCTACAAGTCATTGTAAACTTTGCAGTATAAAAGTAGGCAATTTTTAAGCCTTTTGAAATTTTATTTTTCAGCTCAAATATATGAGTTCAAGAAAAAGGATTCCGGATTCTAGCTAAGGCCTTGCCTTTTTTTGATAAAGCCTTCTTTAATTATTTTTAACCTTTTTAATAATTTTTAAATTTTTAGTAGCTTTCTCTTATTGATTGATTTGATTTGAACTGATTTGATTTTTCATTCTGGACGCCGTTTCTGCTTCATCCGCGTCATCAATTTTTTCTTTCAATTATGAGTTTTAAAGACTTAAATATGTATATCCATTGAGCTCTTTAAATACTAAGTTGCGGATTGCCTGACAACCTAAAGTATTTTCAAAGAGTGGATAGTATTTAAGTGTCGCAAAGGTGATAAACCAGTAAACAGCCGAACATCCCCTGGAGAGATGAGTATGGAGAAAATACAAACGTGATATTCGTATTTACTTGCTCAAAAGTGGCTAATACCGAAACCAGCACTTTTTTCTCTGTGCAATTATTGGAAACCACAGTAGGTCCACCATTTATCTACTTAACTGATTTCCTTTTATGACAATTCAAGCAAGTTTTCTATTTCAACTCCAGATGTATGTATTTTCTTTTGACCTACATTGGGAGTTTTAATTCTTTCAATAGTTGGGTGTTGTCTTGTGAGTTTTAATTTTTTCAATACCAAATATAAGATGTAAATTCACCGCTTAATTTAAAATTGCTTCTTAGCTGATATTGATTGGTTTCCAATCGGTTCTATCTATACTCCTTGGTACTCTTATCATGTAATAAGTTTTAAAGGCATGAATAATAACTTGGACCAAAGCTTAGTGCAAAAAAGTAATGCTAGGCAATAAAAATACTATTTTGATAATTGAGATAATTAAAAACTTGTTGCTAACATAAAGCATGACGTATTCCTTTATATCAAGAGTTATTAATTAATGAATGATAAATTATTTAGGCTTTTCATATGTGTGAGAGTGCACTGTCATGCATCTCTGGATTTACCCCAGAGTTAGTCTCCATCAGTTGAGTGGAAGTTGCCGTGTCGGAATTTTCGCAATTTAGAAGCAAGAAACAAAACAACCTCAGTACTTGACCTACCTCTCCTTAGAGGTAGGACAAGATATTATGATGAAGACCTATTTAACGTGTCACACCAACCTTCATTGAACATGATAGATCTTTGATTAAGCCGGATTAGAACTCACTACCTTCCGATTATGATCCAATAACTAGGCCACTATGGCCATTATATTTTCATGAAAAATACGATGATGTCTTACTTCTTTACAGCATTATTTTAAATCAATTTAACTTTTAAATATGTTAAATGAAATCATATTATCCAATATTGCAGAAGTAAAGTGTTGTCCGATAGTTCCCGCACATTATACTGAAACTGTGTTGTATGATATCATATCGCTGGAGGACTACCAGTACTTCCGTTTAATATTAATCTATAGTAATATGTTTTCATGAAACTTGTCTTAGTATTTAATGATTACTATAATAAATTGAAAGCAAATATAAGTCTTATTGTGATGATGTTAACTAGCAACTGCAGCTAATTAATAAATAAACTGATTAAACAAAAAAAAATAAAGTTGTGTAATATAAAGGTATGAATATTTCATTCAATTGCTCTTATTTAAGTCTATTCTTTTTACATAAAAACTGGTTTTAACTTACAAGGATAACAATAGTAAATGGAAGACAAATTTAACTGTTATCTTTATGCTAGTAAATAACATTAAAATTTTTTTGAATAATATTGTCTTACAAAATTTCCTTTTTCAATTTTTCCCTTAATATCATGAAAAAATTAATAAAACTAACCTTTTTAAAAGTTAATTTATTATAATCATGATAAAAACCGTTGTTGAATATCATGTGAAATCTAAAACAAAATGAATAAATTGCATAGTGAAGGAGGTAAATATTTGAAAAAAAGAGAAAAACATAGAAACTAGTTCTAACGCATTCCGTTTACCATTATGAATAGAAGAAAAAAAATTAATCCATGTCTTTATGCCTATAAAAGACGGTAACATTAGTAAACTGTTTTCTAAATTAAAACGTGCTATAAACTTTCCTTTTTCTTAATCAAGAAAAAATTAATACAATAAATGTTTTTCAAATTAAACTTTAAAATTTGCTTTATTAATAAAAACAACAAATTGCACTTTCGTCATTTGATTAATTTTTTGGTCGAATATTATATAAAATGTATTGTAAAAGAAATGCAAGAAATTTTTTTGATTTTAATCATAAATCTCTGCCTAGTAGTACACATTACATCTTTTAATTGAATTTTATAGATAAATGCGTGAAAAATTATTAATAGACTCTTATGTTAAGATTAATTTTTCATGCCTCAAAATATGGACTTTTTCTTTATCATTCTTAAAAATATTTGATTTTACATTAAAATATGTTGTTATGGTATTTTAAAGTGTCCTGTTAAGTTAAAGGGAACTGAAGACTGTTTTCTAGTGTCTGAGTGTTTGCATAAATTCAGTTATTACACTTAAAACAAAAAAAAACTCTTTTTTTTTTTTACACTTCACTCACTATCAATTCGATAATTAGACAGTTTTGAAAAATCAGGCCATTTTTATAGACAAGGCATCAAATATTCAACATCAATTAATTCCTTTTTAGGACCATCTGATATTTAAAATGCTAATCAATTCCACGTCAAGGTGTCGGCAAATTGCCAATAAATCTCTTAAAATTACATAAAGTTAAATGTAGATGGCGTTGCTTTGAAGTTGCCCGCCCACAGGTGGGCATGCGACGGCGGAACATCGACTTTTCAGGGGGGCGTGCGACTTATCTGAGGGGACGCGCATGCGCTACCTTCTTAGGACTTCTTGAGGTCAGCGACAGAAGTGACCGCTCGAAAGATGCTTCTTCGATTATTTTTGTCCGGTTTGAGGAATCTTAATATGTGAATCTCTTTTCCGCTAGGTAAGTGGCTGATTTTTTGCCCCTCTTTTTTTATTTTGGTCAGTTTAGCATTAGTGCCGCTCTTTAAATCCGGTCAAATTGGTCGTCAAGGTGATCCGAAAGTCTTGTGCGCGGAAAAGTGACACAAAGTTAAGGTTGGAAAAAGTTAGGCCAAACTTTAACAACTCTGGTAGAGAAGGAGCAGAAAAGTGTTGGCGGTTAAAGCAATACTTTTACCAAAGAAGTAGACATTTCGTCAATCGTTCCAGCAAAAGCACTATAGAGCTTTTGTCTAAAAAAATTAAAAATCTCACATTATAGAAAATTGTGTTTAACATATATTTTCATTTTTTAATATGATAAAACATAAAATATGTAAGTTCAAAAATATTATTTCAAAGAATTCCTTATGTATTTTGTACAAATTGGAACAAGTAATGACATTAAAATATTTTTTTTATTTGGTTTCCTTATTACTAATAATTATATACGTAGTTTAAAGGTGCAATTTGATTTTGGCTGCATAAAGAACAGCAAGTTATTTATTACAATTAAAATTAATTAAGAAAAGGAGAAAAATAAGAATTTAAAATGTGTAATGAACACTTCAAACTCTTAAGTTTCCTAATATCCTTTAAATATTCCCTAACTTATTATTTAGGAATGTACTAAAATAAATGCCAGGTAAAATATTGAATAAAGAAACTAAAATAAATACCCTTTTAAGGAATAACTAGAAATTTCCTTTTATTCCAGAGAACAAAATAGAGAAAATTTTGAATAGAAATTTTATATATATATAAATCTTTCGTTTAAATTCCTTAAAATTATTTTAAAAAAATTCCAAATTATTTACACAGAACGTATATAATTTAATTGAGTTATATATTTTAAAAATACCAATTAAAAAAGATAATCAATTTAACTATTAGCGGTTGGAATTCATGCTTATTAAATTTTAATAAATGATATGAAATCATCAGAAAAAAAAAGTTATTTATGATGAAATTTATGAATAATAAAAAAGATACGAAATAAATAACTGGCAAAAATTGTTAATGTATAAAAAGAATTGCTAATTAACTCTCTAATATAATTATTATTAACTAGTTATTAACCAATTGATAATTTATAACATTATTCAAATTAGTAAATTCTTTCCAGTTTAGAAAGTATTTACTTAGGTTTTATATGTATTTTTGTTGTTTGTATAATTATATTCATAGTTCTTCTTAAAATGATTTATTTATTTCTTAATTTACAATATAATAAACAAAATATAATATGCAAGTATTTGAAATAATTTAAAATCCTAAACTTATATCGATTTCAAATTTTATTTTTTGACAGTTAAAACTGTTTATGTGAAAAATAATATTTTGTACTTTTATGAAAATAAAAGTAAAATACTTTTATGAAAATTTATGTTCTTTTTGAAATTTATGAAAATCATGTTTTTTTATAATAAAAATTTTATGAAAATAAAAGTAAAATAATTAATTTCATTATATTTTTTATTATCATATATTTATGTACAAAATATAAGGTAATATAATATAAAATAGCAAAAATATAAGAAACTGGAACTTTTGAAAATTAAAAATGAATTTCAAATAATTTTAGCAAAATACTTTTATTTGCTCCTAAAAATAAAATATGATTAATCTATAATTATAATTATTTATTTGCAAAGCGAATAAATGTATCTTTTATAATACAAAAATCTTTAATAAAAATATTAAAAAAAAGTTTAAGTAAAGTCAATTCGATTTCAATTATTTTAAATGAAATATTTTATCAATTTCAGTAACTTTTATAAAAAGAAAATCGCTTAATGTAAATGGAAAAATTGATACATTTTTTTAAAAAATTGGCCTTGGTTTATATCTTTTATATCATCTAGATATATTTTGTGATCTATAAGCTTTTCTTAGAAAAATAATCTTAATCGTAAATAACTTAAAATCCAACTAAATTACTTGGCTATTATCGAAAATCGCGAAAAAGTTTATCTTTAAAGTATTTTACATTTTTTTTTACTTTTTTATATAATTTATACTCTTAATCTTACATTTTTTAATTTCTATTTATTGATTAAATATTTTACATAATATGAAGGTGGAAATACGTATATATGCAATATCAATATCTTTCAAAAATTTTATTAGATAGAAACTAGATATGGTAAATGTTGAATTTATCTGATTTACATGCATTTATATTTAAAACAGTAATTCTGTCACAAAATATAAGTCACAAATCAATCATATAGAAATATTTAAACAAGAAGAATTAGATTTATTATACTATTTGTATAAGGATCTAATTTGGGTACAACATTTATCTTGTTTAGTTATTTTATTTATCATATTTTTATAAGCTAAAATTTTGTAATGATAACATAAGTAACTGTTAGCATTCGAATTATAATATTGAATTTTCTCGTTGATTATCATTCATATAAAATATTTTATGACTTTTCTGATTTTTTTATATAAAATAAGGAAAAAAAATTCCTATGTCAAATATATTTGAATTCTTCAATGTCTTTATTCAGAATTACATAACTTGCAAAATATTCTTTCTCTCTTTTAAGTTGTCATAATGTTTATTCCATAAAAATATAATTAAATATAGAATTTCTTACTTAGTATTTTTGTGATTTACATTATTGCAGATCACAAAAATATCGTGTTTAGATCATTATATTTTAATAAAATAAATATTTTAATGTGTGTTGTACATTTAATACACATAATATTTTATGTTGTTAAATGAAATACTTGTGAATAGCGTGAGTTTACTTTTTGGAGAATCCAGAAAGCGAAAAGTCTACTGACCATAAATGAAGGGTGATGAGACACGTGTTTTCACATTTCTAATTCATATATCAATCGATAATTTAACTATAGGTTATAATTTTTCAAAATAAATAAATTTATTTCGTATAAAAATATCACAAAGTTAATGACTTTCCTTTACTATTTTCTTTCTATTCTACTTTTTTCCACATTTTTCCCCAATTTCACAAATATTAATTACATGTTATTAGGATTAAATTAAATAATTTTGTAGGAAACTTTTTTGTATAAGAAGAATTTATTAATATAATATAATATTTTTCTGTTTAAGATGAAAACAACTCTAGATTTTTAAAATTATTTTCAGTTTTAATAACTATTTTAATATTTAATAACTATTTTAATATTTCAGATAAATAACTATTTTAATATTTTAGATATTAAAATAGTTATTTATCTGAAATATTAACAAACTTATTATTCAATGTTACTTAATATTTTTGGTTGCTTTTCTACAGTGAAATAAATGCATTTTTTTTTTATCTCCTTAAACTTTGTTTACGTGACAAAATAATTTCTCGTTATCTCCCACACAGTTACTATCTGCAAATTGAAAAAAATTGTGAAGCATTAATTTAAATATAAATTACTCACGCATACATATATATAGATATGTTATAGGTAGGTGTATGTGTATAAATAACTATATATCTATACGAATTTATGCTTCTATTTACTGAGTGAAAAATACAAAGTGTAAGTTTTTGAATCAAACTTATAATACTTTGAATTAATAGTGGGATTGAAGACAATTTAAGTAATATTTAAGTCAGTAAATTTTGTTTTAAATTTGTGATAAAACTAAGATTGTATAAGAAAAAGGTTGAAAAATTTAGTTGAAATCAATTTTTTAACAACTATAATAAATATTTAATACTATTTTATCAGACATATTTAATTCATCGGTTATCTCTTTACATTTTAAATGGTTGCAGTTTCCAACAGCTTAACAATATTTTCTGAAAATTAAATTCATAATTGTATTCATTCATGTCCTTGAGCATGCAATTTCTTTTATAGTATAATTTTGTGTAATTTATCATTGTAGATATTTTATTTAAATTAATTTTTTATAGATCTGAATCTAAAATTCTAAGATTTCTTTATTAAAATATTTGATTTTATCACATTTTTTGACACAATTGAAGTAAGAAGTACTATATCTCTTACCTAAATCAATATTTGTTGAAATAGATATTTTTATAATTCCGGATAGTTCATATTCTATTTTTATAAATTTGAAATATTTTTTAATTAATTCAAGTATATTTAGTTCTATTATTGATATTATTCTTAAAAAGTGATTAAGAAACTTTTATGAACTTTAAACATGTTTTTATTAAGTTTTTGCTTATTTCGTTTTAATTTTTATTTAATTTTGCTTATTTCAATTTTAACAAACTTTTAATTGCAAGGATTTGATTGACATCGAATGGCAACATGAACAATGAACAAGGGTAAGAACTCCAACTGCCATGAAATGAGGTACCGATGTGCTTTGTTTTTAATTGAGTTCTGTCTTTTTGTAATATTTAGCTATTTTTCTTAAACGCTGAGAATTTAAACTTATTTTTTTTTAATTTACATAAAACAACACCAGCTTGAAGAATTAAGTACTTTGAACTTCGAAGTAAATGAAGATAGAAGTTCTCGTTTAATTCAAACGATTTGAAAATAAACCCTGTAAAAGAGTTTCCCCGCAATTATTGGCATATAGGTGGAAAACAAGCAAATCAAGAAAGCAGTTAAAGATACTGACAGTATTTAAAATCGATATTCATAAAATATTATCATTGAAATAGGAAAAAATTTCGATATAAAATATTTTATCTGTAAAACAATCTTTTTAACATATTCAAAAGGGCCTGTGTAAAAAAATTATATAAAGAAATCGTGAAATTTTCATAACTAGTTTGAAATTATAATTTAGCTGGCTATTTTATTTTGTTTTTGATTAATTGAATCCATTACCATATAATAAGGTAAATATAAAAAAACTATGATAATATTAATTTTAACCTTAATTGATTATGTTTGTAATTAAAAGGAAATATTAAAAAATTATCTAAAAAATAAATATCAAAGTTAATTTTTATGAAAGGTATTATTTATACCGAAATAATTTTGAAAATATTTTCTCGAAATCATTATAAGTAATTTAGGATGTGAGGAAAATAAAATTATCATTAAAAAAATTGTCTTTCCATCTTCAAATAAAAAAATTAATTTTTATAAATAATTTAAAATCATTTATTTAGAAGCAGTGTGAATCGTCATAAAAACAAAATTACTTTAAAATTGCTAATGTAAATAAAACATTTATTTTGGAAAAACTTAAATACTCTCAAGGTAATTTATTTATTTTTAACTTTTGAAAACATTTTAAATTTTAGCTTTAATTTTCAAACTTAAATACATTCACCCAGTTTAAATAAAATAACCAGAAAATGTGTTTGATTTTTTTAAAAAATTAATACATTAACATTTTTAAACATATAATAATACTTATAATTTCAAAATTTCATGGAAAATAATACGCAATTAATCGAATGATTTTCAACTAACAACAATAAATTTTCAACATAATTTAAAATTCAAAATTTTCCTTAAATTTAAAAGAAATTTTAAAATTTTTCTTAAATTTCATGTTAAATTAATAATTATAAATTTAACACGCACACCCATTTTCTTTCTTTAAACAACCATAAAATGCTATTCATTTATAATTTTAACTATCAGGTATCGAAAATAATCGTGTTATTGCATCTTCTCCATAAATCTTAAGTAGATTAAAAGATAAACGGTTTCTGGAGGTCTTTAAGCAAAATTCTGCTAATTAAATTAAAGTTATAATTAGTTTTATAATTGATAATCATAATTAAAACATTTTTCTTAAGAGAATCCTATTATGAAACATCTATTTTGTAAAATATTTATATGCCTTTTAATATTTTACAAATAAAATTTACATCTCTAAGAAATCGTATTGTTTCTCGCATCATAAAAGTTACGAGGATTATAATTTTTAACTGTATTTTAATAACATATTAGCATTAACATTTATAGTTTGCGTTTTAAAAGCCATATGTTTCAGATACACCATTTACATATATACAAATAGAAACTAAAATATGCAAAAATATATATGTGGTAATACAAATATTCAAAAAAGTACACCATATATACTGAAATTAACTGTAGACTAATATATTAGTCATAAAATCATTTTATATCCGTCAGTATTATATGAAAATAATGAATGATATATGTTAATTATATTATTTGAAAGAACATATTTTCAAATTTTTTACACATTACTACAAAATTTATATCTACTTTCTATTTGTTTAAAGACAAACGTCTATTTTGCAGTCAAATCCTTTCCCTGTTTCTTTCGAACTTGTTTTTATCAATGTTTGCAAGTATATCTATGATATGATATTTAAGTGGAACCAATATTGTTGTCCCTGTGGTACATAGACATTGTGTTTCATGTCCCCCCCCCTACTAAAAAAATGCAACAAATAGGGAATTTTAGAGAATATTTGAAGAATATAAAGTAGAAAATGTTTTCTGATGGTTAATCAAATTTCCTTCACTTTAGGGCCACCATGAGCTAACAATAATGTTCATAAAACATTTTGTTTTATCATTGTCCAACAAAATGTGATTTAATTATTAATAACAGGTGATATGTGAATTATATATTTTAGTATATAATTCTTCAAAACGGCTATAGGATTTGCAATCAAATTTAATAATAGTTACAAATGTATTACAAGATAAACAATGAAATCTTCGAAATTTTGCTTTGCTACTGAAGGATTTTAGAAGTGAGAACTGGTACGCAAAACAATGTATCAGTGGTTAAGATCTATAGAAATATCAGTAGTTATAAAGTCAGGTTAACCATGCACTTTCATCAATCGCTACTCTTAACATAGCGAAGACAAATGGAAGTGCCCAAGTATTATCCAAGTGTCCAAGTAGAAGTGTCCCGGTGTTGTTTTCCTTATGGCTTCAAAGTAAGCTTACCATCAGCTCACCGAATACGTCAAGCGCTTGAAGATAGAGCAATGAATGAACTTACTGCAAGTCATTGGTTCTAAAACTTCTAGTAGAAAGATTCATGCTTTGAAGCAGGCTTACACTGATACTTCACGAGCTTCCCTGAATCCAAATTTCTTGAGTCTAAGTAATTGAAGACACGTTGGTATAAGATGCTGGATGCGATGGATATTACTTCAAGACGGAATTATGGGAAAATTTTTTGGAATTGTTTTTAGCCTTTAAAAACAACAAGTACTTTATTGGTTACCTTATATTAGGTTGGGGAAAAATAAATCCATTATTTTTACGTGAACTTTATGTAACTTCTTTTGGATTCACTTTGTAAAAAGGTTTAAAACAGCTTTCATGTAGATTTTTAGGTCTTGCGCGTTACGACTGCTGACATGCGGTTAACTTCGATCAATTTTGATATTTCATAGACATTTTTGACGATGCTGTATCCACATGCGAGGTGCATCTCTAACATCAAAAATACCCGAACGGAATCGACGAAACAAAAATTGTACGTAACTGGTTGTTACAGTCTTATATAGGACGATAAACACCTTTCACAATTTTAGCCACCCGGCTATCTTTTTCGCCGTTACAAGAGATAAACGAAAATGTATCGAATTTTCTGTTTGTTGTCTTCCATTTTTAAAACCTTGTACTCGTAACTGAATTAATCGAACAAAAAAACCGCAAGAGGATATTTTAGTGTCAAATGTCACCTTTCCAAAAAGCATAAATCTGAAATTGTTTGATAGATACCTCACGAGATATCGATCACTACAGACGTCTACCGAAAAAATAATGGATTTTTTTCCCCAACCTAATATTTAGTTAATATTTATTGAAATAAATTATGTATACAATTTATTAAAAACTAAATTTTTACTATATGACATTAATCAAATAATATATAATTTTTATATGCGCGTTCATAAAGATTTTCTTAATAAAATATTGTAAATCATAATAATTACACAGAATGTCAAGCCTATACAAATATTTTTATTGCAAAATCAAAAGGAGACAATGAATTCGAAGCAATAAAAATTGTTTAAGGGAACGTGACAAAGAATATTTGAAAAGAATATTTTTACCTGTTATTTGGGCTGCTTTGTATGCAATAATTGTGATTTCGATGGGGAGACTGTAAAATATAAGAGCGTGCGATCTAGCACGACACACTCTTTAAAAACCTACGCCCAAATAGACTATTGTTGCTATTTTTAGGATATAATTAAAGAGCAAGATTATATATCAGCTCTTTTTCTTATTAAATGGCTACAGAGATTGCTTGTATTATTGTAGAAAATACTGCTTTCCTCTTTATGCTGTTTTAAAAGTTATATTCTGTGAAGGATTAAATATTTCATTATGGAGAGGATATTATAGGTGTTGCCATAATTATCTTATAAAAAAAGAAACTTTTGTGGAACTAGCTTGATTTATTTGTCTCTCAACTGTCATTTTTTGAAAACGAAATATCAAAATTTGCAATTTAAAGTACTTTCCGAAATTCTGCTCACATTCAAATCCAAGAAGCTATTCATACCGGCGAATGTAAGTTCTTCGTCTATCTATCTAAATGTAATTGAATGGCTCTTACTATTTTATTTAAAATTCAGATTATTCAAAAACAGTTTTATAAAATCATTACATTGTTAAAATCCAGGCAAGCATACGTTTTAAAATTTATAGTTCTTAAGGAATTTGCTACGCTAAATTTTCTTCATCTTGAAATGTACAAGCATTTTCGTACAGATTTTATTCTTCTGATTTATAAAATCCAAGTAAATTCAAATTACCCCAAATCCAAATGAAAATTTTCCATTTTCCAGTTCAGGTAGTTAATCTTTTCTCCGTGGGATTACGGAGGGATTCGTGTGAGATTCAAGTACTTAAAATATCAGTTTTCCGGGTCTAAAGCCTTTTACGCTGTGCCCTGGGGAAGACATAGTTTTCCCGCCCTAAAAGTACACTCACTCGTCTCGTGAAAAAGTACCTCTCTCCGCCCCTGTTTTAAAGGGGCAGCGTGCAACAGTTTCCATTAAGCATCCCTCTTAGAGGCGAGGGAGTCTATTCCATTGGTTTCCATAGCAACCCCTTATCAGAAGAAGTCAGGGAACTCCGCCTCGCCCTTCTTCAACGACAGCTTGTCAGCGAGAACTCCTCTCCCCCTAAAGTCATTGGAAGCACTTTCAATATTAATTTGCTTTTATGTTTCTTTTTAACGTTGCGAAATCTGAAGAATCTGTTACAAAATGTCTTCCTAAATTTGTTGTGCAATGCTTTGTTTAATACGCCATCCAACTGCAATAAATCCGCTCCAATTTCAATAATGTGTTATTTTCCTTCGATAAAATCATTTGCATACGCATGGATACAACAGAAATAGAAAATACCTGCACTTCTTCAAGTTTAAATTCTTTTGAATGAAACTGGCGATCATATTATTCCAAAAAGAGCTGAATAAGGAAATGGTTTTTTAAAAATCTTCAGTAACATAATACATTATTAATTATGTATAACTTATTTAAAAGGTAAGAATATTTTATTTTGTATTAATATATAAATAAACTTTAAGCTTAGTTTGTAATATTCTATTGTTAGGAAAAGATTAAAATAAATAGATAATATTTTATTTTCGTAAACGAAAATAAAACTATTTTTTAATTGAATAAAATTTAACAGCAGTTTAAAATAAAATCTAAATCCCCTTCAAACAATAAGCTTACTAATTATTAAATAATAATTAACAAATAAGGTTACGCATAAGAGTTGTTATAAATTTTTATAAAAACTTTCAAATTATGTTTTCTTTTTTAATTTTTTATAGAAATAATCTTGTTGAGTGATATTAGATTACAATATAAATGTTTTCGTTGCGTAAGATGGTTATAGAATCGTTTTTCTATTTTTAATTGACAAAGTTATTTTAATAAGTATTCTACTTTTGATAAAATGAAATTAAAGCTCTAAATTCAGAATTTAGAAATCTATACTAATATAAGTAAGAACATTTTATTTATAAAATCGCATAATTAACAATGAACTATCAACTGAAAGAATAAAAAATATAATATAATGAATTAACTTATAATTTAGTTAAAATTTAATGTAATTTTCTTTACAAATTTTCATTACCTATATATTGTATTCGTTGTGTTTTAATGAATAATTTTAAGGAACTTTTCGAATATAATTCCTTTATTTTTATAAAATAATTTAAATAATGAACACAAATCAGATTTTGCACTTATAATATTATATTTAAATAAAAAAAGCTATTTTTTTTTTACATTTTCTTTTATTTGATTTTACTTTACAACCACAATTAGAAGTACCAATTTTTTTAATAAATAACAGTATTTTTTTTATCATATAAAATAATCATATATAGAAAATAAGTATTGTAATGACTGACTTTAATTTAAGTTACTTTGACTTTGATTATTTTTATAGCTTTGAGTCTATTTATTATATATTATACAAAAATAAATTATTCATTTGTAAAATCAGTTATTTTAATCATTCCAAAATAATATTTCAACTATGTTATTAATGAAAGATTAACGTGAATAATTACTTTTTTAGAAGTTAGCATCATTAATAACCGAAAAATAAATATTTTTAACTATACATTCCCTTTTAAGGTATATATAAAAAAATTATATTTATGAACAGGCAATAGCTGTGAATTGAAAATTATATAGCTATTATTTAGCTTTCATTGCACTTTTATTACAACATAAATATCTTACGAAAAAAACTTTTAAATATTTATTATTTTTTTAACATATACTCCTTTATCAAATTATTTTTCCACAAAAGAAAGCTAATTATATCTCAAGTAATAATTTTCATGCTGAATGATTCATATATTTTTAACAATTTATGCAGTATAACAAATTTAAAAATATTCCATATTATGTTATTTGCAATAATATTCTTAAAGTGTACACAAAATATACTTTATCTGAATAAAGAATCATTTTCATACATGTATGATACATTTAATAAAATTTTTCACTTATTAGAAAGGTAAAAGTTATCTTAATATTTTTGAAGTTTAAGACAGATATTTAAGAGTCTTTTTTTGAAGAAATATATTTCCAAACAATAAAGAAAATGTTATTATTGTTTGGAATCTAAATTGTGTTTTTTTATGATAAGTATTCTTATTTTTTAAACTTTTTTTATGTATTTAAGTATTTTTATTTCCTATTTTATTCCTAATAATAATACTTTTCTTTCGTATCGCAGCATTTAAAAATAATTCAGTTTAAGTTCTATTTATAAAGGAAACGGAGTCTATTGCGTTTTAAAAAATTACAAAAAATTAAAATTATGACCATAATAGAAAACAAAATTATGTACTAAGAAAAAGAATAATTTCAATGACCTTTTAGTTAAGCCAATGACCCTAATTTCATTTCAATTAAACATGTGAAACTTAAAGAAAAACATTTATGAACAAATACAAGTGCGCGCACACACACACACATATATATATATTTCAATATATTTCATAAACATGAATTATTTTGGCATTGTAACTGCTTAGAAAAATTTATTAAATTTCACTTTAATAATATTAAATTTTTAAAAAATGATTAAAATCTTAAATAATTTAATTCAAAATATTTTTTAGTTCTAGATTTATAAAATATACCATGTTTGCCAATTCTTTATGGTCTTTGAAAAGCTATTCTATTTCAAACGATTTTCGCAGGAAATAGACTAAATTGCACCTCAAATAAGTGCGTAAAGCGTTATTAATGAGTATTTTGGCATGATAATCGATAAAAACGAAGTGAATTGCGTTATTTTTAGTTCATAATTTATTTATACTTTTTGTGGCTCCAAAATAGGAATGAAAGCTATTTAATATCATTTTATTATATTCATAATTTCACCTGCATTTGCTAGTTTTGAAATGATTCTTTTTCCAGAAATTTCCTTTTTATAATAAAGCTCATTCGTTTTTGTTTCTATTTAATACTGTATGTGGTAGGTATATAGGTATGAATTTTCTTCCTGGAACGTTTTTAAAATATTCATCTATGATGAGTGATTTCTACAATCTTTTATGATTTGATAATAAAAATAACAAATCAAATTTAAAGTAAAGTCAGATTCTAAAGCGTCGTCTGAAGGTTTTCATTGTTAAAAAAAATCTTGATAATTTATTTAGAAATTAAAATCTCAAATAATTCTCAAATATCTTAAAGAAGTTCTAAGCCATTAATTTGTGTATTAAAATCATTTTTATTATGATTTTTAGAGTTAAATTTAACACTACATAAATATGCATGAAAGAATTGTTATAAAATCTTAAAGTAATAAATAATTATTTGGTGAGAACAGCTATTTATAGCTCGTTTTCCCATGGAAAAATACGATAAAGGCTTCATATCTTGTGAAACCATAAAACTGTCTACTTAGTGATCGATAAAAATAGTGTTTGCTCATTGACATTTTACTCACTTCATTTTTCAATGGAATAGTGGAAATTTCGAAAAGAGATTCTGAAATTTATTTGAAAATACTAATTGTATTAAAAATTCAATGATGAAATACAAAACTGATATATTTTTACGTAAAATTATGTTAAATTAGCACCTTGTCAGTAAAGTCTTAAGTGATTGACCATAAATTTAGAAAACTGAAAAATACTATTAATTTTAAATAATTGAGATTTAAGCAGATTATTTTGATTGTAGCTGAAATTAATCTGTAAAATTCTAGGGAAGGAACAAAATAAAGTGAATAATTTACTTTTCAGTGAAAGTAAAATTTGAAAATCATTGGAAACTAAAACATACATTATTTAATGTATGTTTTAGCTTCCAATGATTTTTAAGTTGTAAGGTCCTTGTTTTTATCCTAAGATAAATAATTTAAGATAATTTATGTTTGTTTCTTATATCTGATTTCATTATTACTTCTACCCATTTGTAAACCAAAATAATAATATATTATGGACAAATCCAAAATATTTTTCTGAATTAAGAAAAAAAAAGAAATTTACTAATAAATGGCCAAATAATATCTTACTGAGAGAGAGATGATGTATCAGTAAACATAAAAACAGTACTGATGATGTTTAAATAAGAAAATATCAATCGTGTTCAACGAAAAAAAAAACACACAATACGATCGAAAATTAATTAGATATTCTTATTGATAATTATCCTTATTAGTATTTATTAAATATTATGAATGCATTTTAGAATTTTGCCAAAAGTAGATTTCAAACAAACATTAATTGAATAATTTTTAAGTTGAAATTGTATTTTAAGTTGTATGTTTTAAATTTTTATTCAGTTATGATCAAAATTTTCGATTATTTTCTTAATTTATGAAATAAATTTCAATACTTTTGATCTAAAGAGTTAAAGTGAAAAATGTAATTACGTTTTATTAAATTTATATGTAATTCCTAAACATAATCTAATCACGAGTAAACTTAAAATAAAACACAAAACTGATAAAGTTTTAAAAACCATATTATGCTTCAATTAAGAATTTATTATTATTTCATCTCAACATGAAAATTCTCAAAATAAGTCTCTCCAAATCATTTTTACTGCCTATTTTATGTAAAGATATAAATATAGACCATAAAGTACATTGGGCGCATAGTTGCGAGTAATGAACAGGAAGAAAGTAAAAGGAATGCCACCGAGAATCCGAGAACTTCTTCGTTTTAATACCAGATTAAAGCTATAAATCATCTCCAAAGAGGTAAATAAAAGCGAGATAATATTTTTATCATCATAAGAGATGTTAACAGAAAAACGCCGATTTATGACGTTATGGTTACAGTCATTATTATCTCTATGATAAAAAATATTGAAGCTAAAAATTTCTGAAATAAAAATAACTTTATATGTTTATTCGAAATTTTAAATAATTCTAATAATGAAAAATTTATTCTGAAGGGAGTTAACAAATTCGATATAAATATCATTCTTTACTTTGGAATAGTATTTTGGAACGAAATAAACCTATACTTGAGATGTTTAGAAAAATACATTGAATAAAATATGCTATAAGCCAATTACCTAAGAGAAAGTAAAAGACTTCTTAGCAAAAGAATGAGATCAAATACATTAAAGCTGAAACTCAATAAAAACTACATAGCTCATGGAGATAAATCAAGACAAACAAGTAATATTGAGTCCTCCAGGTGTCATCAATCATGTCACGATGACATTTATTCATATCCTACATCCAAACACACTGTCCCATGTCAACAAACAAGCAATCAGTCAGAAGTCAACAAAATGGAACGAACTGTTCCATTACGTACATTATGAAAATTAAATCGTTCATCGAGTTATGGATTGAAAGAACATGATCTGAACTTTGAACATAAATTGTTCAATTATTGTTTGAAAAAAATTCTTTACAGAATTTCACGGGAGTTTTCATTACAAACCTCTATTTTTTTTTTCTTCAAGTAGGATTTATATATTTATTCAAATACTCACAGTCGTAAATGATTTTGGAAAAAAAAATTACGAATGGATTTTGAAGTTATATATTATGCAGTATATAATTGTCAAACAATATAGACAATTAAAAGTAAGATTACGAATATAGAAGAGAAAACATAGAATGTTTTTATATTTCAGATTAATTTTCATATTCAAACTATTATTTATATTAAAACTTTTGAATATATAAACTTAAGACTTGTAATCATTTTAAGTTTCTTATTAAAATTAATGATTCAAATTAAATTATTCACATGTAAATAAATAAAGTTTTATGATTATTGATATTCAAATATTTACGAAATTTCTGTAAGCGTATTTACATTGAGATTCCTAAAAGGAAATAATATTGTTCTTTTATTTTCATAATTGAATACATAAATAATTAACTAAAATATTATTTCCTTATTTTTTTAACGATGAAATTTATTTTATTAAATTTAGAAAGGATCAGTTTAAATATTTCTCCAAAACCTAAGTTATTTATAGAAAATACTTTTAATTTAATCCAAAAATTAAATAGTTTTATTTTTTGCTTACAATCATAAATATTTTGCTTAATCCATGAAAGCAAAATTAAATATTCATATTATAATACTTAAAATTCAAAAAATTAATATTTTAATAACGCATTTATATTTACTAAAGTTAAGGAATTACACACATTTTATATCATTTAATGAAATTAAATAACATAATATGATTTAAAGACAATAATTGCATAATATTATTCAGTAAGAGCATATGGAATCATAATTTCGAATTTCAATTTCTTAAATTTATTGATATACTTTTTATAATTCTTTTAATATATTTTTATAATCTTTTTACTACTTATGAATGCTATGTTTTACTTGTGTTATGTATGAAAAACTATTGGGAGTAATAAATTGTTTTCTTGTAGATTCAACTTTAAATGCACATGCATGTTTTTTAGTGCGTAGGAAAACTGTAAAAAGGCTATGTCATATGCAATAAATATTTAATTTTAAGTATGGATATATGCTAAAATATAGTGATGGATCTTATATTAAAGTTAAATATTTATATGAAAGTTAAATATTAATATATCAGAGCACAGAAATTAAAAACAATCATTTGTTATAATTAAATGAATGTTAACAAAAATAATAAAATGAATGATTGAAATCAAGAGTGTCCTTACAACTATAGAATGTTCTCAAAATTCAAAGTAAATTAATTAGATCACACCTAACATTTATAATAAACTAAATTCTACGATAAGAATATTGCCCTTAAAATTTATGAAACTATATTAATATTTAAAAAGAACTTATTTCCTAAAACATCTTAAATATATCATTCAAATATTTATCTTTAAATATATAATTAAAAGAGTGTAGTGCACAAAATCTATAAAAATATAACTATTAAAAAATTATTGTTATATTTTCTTAAATATCTTGAGTTTTTCAAACAACAGATTTTGTGAAATCAAATTACATGTTTATCACATTTCATTGGAACGAATATAAAAAAGAGACATGTTGATGAATTTAAAAAATAAATGAGTATGGAAAATATCTTTATATCTTATACGCTGATATCAATTAATAAATAACTGATGCAAAATAAATTTTGTAAGATAGAAGTAATACGTAGTTTTCATAACTACAGAAAGGCCACCCAAGCGTTGAAGTTCTTACAAGAATCCCGAAAACACCTATTTTCAACTTAATTATACTTTAACTTTCAATCCACATTAAAAATTATAAACTACTTTAACTTCTTAATTTAACTCATACTTTTCTTATTCCTTTTGGCCACCATATTCTTCCGTAATATATATTCTTCATTGTATTGCTTTGATTTTATTTACTTCAATTTTGATATAGTTGTATTTCTATTATTAGAAGAGTATTCCGAAGAGTATTACAGACACTCTTCGGGGGAATAACACGAATATTTTTAGACTTTTGTCCTTCGTGCTTGTCAGAAAAGAGTGTTCTATTTACATAGTTGACCATCTCTCTCCTGGTGAAGACTTTCCCTATTTATATTATATAGTTTTCATTAATTTTGTCGTATTCGTATTAAACTGTTTAGTTTCTTCTTACTATTTTCTTTGTAGTATTTAGTTTCTTCTTACTATTTTCTTTATGTAGTTTTGACGTATTTAAGAAATGAAGATTTTTATATTTTGTTTGCTCAGATTGTAAGCATGACAATCATAAACAATTTATTTAAAATTTTATAATGAGTTTATTTTAATAAAAAATTACGAATATAAGAAAGAAATTGCTTTTATGTTTTCAGAAGCTTTTAAATAAATAATTTTTCCCCATAACCCAAATTGTGAATTTCTTTAAATGTTAAAATCCAGTCAGCAATTAGCATTATTTTCTTCATAAACATAGGCGTGTTACGCATGCACGATACTGTATCACCAATCAGGATTCAAATAAGAGAGAGCAATCGGAAAAAGAAACGTGAAGCACTCCAATTACCAACCGCCTATTTGGGCCACCGAACCTCATCTATGTTTATTGCAATAACGCCGATTCTCTGTCCGCCTGGCAACGACCATTAACTGTCGCCTTCTCCTGCGAAATTAAATCTCTGCTAGCCATTGTTTAGGCGAGAGGGAGGGCTTACTCAACATCCCGCAGCGTCCGGAAAGGCTTTTAAGAGGGCTGCACCGTGGGGCGCCTACTTTTCCCGCAAACTGTTCGCATCACTCTTTCCGGTCACATGAGAATATCAAGGCTTATTGCACATGGAAGCCTTGCTGAGCAGGGTCTATTGAAGAAACCAGATGCGTAAGCTTCCGTCTCTTCAGTAAGATGCTTTGAGCCTAAGTTCCTTAATTGTCAATCAGACAACTAAATAAACATTTCATGTCCACTTTAGAGGAATAAATCTGTCTATGCATAATCTTCTAGCTATATGAGTTCTGTAGTTAAGAATTCTTGTTAAATGTTTGGCAATATCTTTCCCCAAGTAATTTTCCCTTTAGAGAGATAAGAAGTAGTAAAAAGGGAAAACTCTACTAGAGTATGCATGGCAAATAGCTATTAGGTGTATAATTTATTATTTAAAGTATACACTAATAGCTATTTGAATTAGTGTATACTTTATTATTGTGATGTAATTTTATGTTAATATTTCCTTATTAAATATGTTAAGTAACTAATTTTGATCATAGAAAATATTTTCTGTATGGCCAAAATTAATTTGAATGCTACAAATACTTAAAAAGTTCAATATAACATGTTTTATACTTACAATATAAATTATTTAATAATTACAATACAAAAATCTTTAATATAGTTGACATATAAAATCTTTAATGATTAAGGTATAAATTATTTAAAAGTTTCGAAATAAAATTTTTAAATATCAAAAAATGTGCTGCATTTGCCTTTTTATGACTTATTATATTTCAAATTGGCAATATAAGTAAAGTAATTAGTGTTTTCAATTTCATTTGGTTGAGTTATAATTGTTTAACAAAAGAACTTTTAATCATAATTATTTTAGTTAAAAATCTGGAAGCCCAATTCTTAAATTCATTTTCAGGACAATTAAAACTAGTCTGAATTACGAGTCATGATTATATTTTTCTTTAAATTTTAGCAATCATTTATAAATTTCTTCTTAGTAGAATTATCAATATATATATTACAATTTATACATTGAAATTTATTTCTCGATGCTAGTTCTATAAAAAATTCATAATTACATTTTTTAGTTGTTTTCACAGAGTTATTTAATGTTAAAATATATACTGAAAAGGAAAATACTTGGAAAGACAATAAATTAAATTCAAAAATTAGGCAAAAGACCTTATAGGATATATTTCAAATTTTAACATCCAAATTTTGTAAATTTATTTGAAAAATCTAATACCAATCTGAATAGTATCCTGAATTGAAAGTGAGTGGAAGTTACAGTGACAAGTTACGAAATTTACCATTTTCTCAAAGGAAATCTTTTCTTTTTTCACCTACGTTTTTCCTTTAACTGTGGAAACATGTTGTCAGGGTTACCTTTGTTCCTGAAGTTTCCGATCTCATCTCCCCTTTCTCCGGTACACCGGAAGATGCGGGGGTGTATCTGGCACGGAGCCACATTTAAGGCGTGGGCCATGTTAATGGTCTCTGACGTTGGAGGGAAAGGTTGGATATGTAGGTGGAGCCGATAAACAGGAATCTAAAAAAAGTAATAATATCATAAAATTAATGAAATTATTTACGAGTAATTAAATAAATTAAAAGTATTTTATTGAATTAATAGTGTAACTTTTCTTTAATTAAACATGTTTAGAAAGAGATGCTTATTATTTACTTCAGATTTGAATGCAAATAACTGTGCTTTGAATTCTTGATGAAAGAATCGTTTCTTTGCTTTTTATTTCTCTGAAAAGACATTGGAATTAAATGAAATTAATTAATGGGTGAAGATTGAAACTATTATTATTCTTTGCTTTGAAAATTTATTTGAAACATATTGCAATAATATCTTTTCTAGATTTAATTAATAAAATAAAATTTAAAAAAATTTGTCATTAAAATTTTTATTAATTTTAAGCAACAGTCAAAATCTATACTTCTTAAAAAAAATAATTATAGTTTACTCTTCAAGCTTATATTATAAACACATTAAAATTAGGTGATTATAATTGCTATTTATATATTAATATTCATAATTTTTTTATAAAAATACTTTCCAATATCATTATATTGAAAACTTCATCAAAAACATTTTTTCAGTAAGCTTGTTCTCTTTCCTATCTTTATTTTAAAATAAACGTTGTTTTTAAAACAATACATCTAATATATCCTAGATTGGTTTCCTTTTTTCCTATACATAAATTTTTAAAGATGAATTTGTTCATAATCGTAAGTTTTTGCAGAGATTTACAAAATAATTATCTGAAATTAATAATTTTTTTTTCTAATTCTTATATGATAACACTTAGTTACATAAAGTTTCGTAAAAGAAACTTCAAAATTAGAGTCAGAACCAAAATATCTGTATTATTTTAAATTCCTGAGGTTTTGGGTTTTAACAACCTAAGCCAATGATTCTCAGCCCTTTTTTTATCTTGACACAATTTTAACGATTTCTAAATTAAAAAGGCTAAATTATTAACGCATAAAGTAAAAGAAGTGAAAACTTGTTTATACTTACCAATAATGCATCGTTCCAAAAAATTTATGATTATAATTTTGAATGTAAAATAAAGTAATATGTACTACCAACAACCACAAAATTTTCCCTAGTTTACTAGTATTGAAAAAAAGTATTATAATTTTTACTATATAAATTTCTTAAATTTGACAGTTGTTGCTACGCAGTTGTTGAGAAACATTCTGCCCTAAGCATATACATTCTGAAAAATTGATCGTTGTTGTTTTGTTTATTATAAAAAAATTAATTATTAGCATTTATTTTTTTGATAAAAAACTGAAATTAATTAAGTCGTTTGAATAATATCTAAGAAAAATAATAATGCTGAAATATTTTCTATTTTATTATGTTTTTAAAATAAAAAATTTAATATATTCTGGAATAAAAAAGTTTTTTATTATGTAATATTAATTGATATTTACTATGTAGTTAGTTAAATAATAAATTGTATAGTAAGTATTATCAACATTTTGAAATTATGTGATGAAAAATTAAGCAGAAATATTTTTTCAGTTAAATCTATGAATATTATTTTATTTTCAAATAAACGTTGCCTTCGCCATAAAATCCATTTTGCATGGAATATTGGATTTTGTAATTACATATGAACAATTGAGCAGCTTCATTTCAAGTTCAAAACCACGAATCAATAATTTTTTCATTATATTATTATTATTTAATTTATCAGACATCTAGCCTATCGTTATGAACGAAAGATATTAAAACAACAACTGCTTCCCTTTTTATAAAGTATCTCAATATTTGTAATATACAATTGATGCAGACCTGAAGCAACTTTGATTGTCCTATTATTGTGAGAAATCAATCAATACAGATCGATGATTTTTTAAAGTGATTGTATTTATTGAAAGTTTGCTTCTTTATAACTATATTGTTATACAGTTTAGTATGAATTGAATTACCAAACTGTATAACAATTTTTTATTACAAGAACATTTTGACAGTTCAGCAGAAGTAGTCAATTATTGTTATTGAAAATAGTTGATTTGTACAAAATTTTTTTCTTAATATATATATTGATACATATATATATATATATATATATATATATATATATATATATATATTGCTACACCAGGAAGAAATGCAGATTACAAAATGATATTTATTGGACAAATATATTGTACTAGAAGTAACAAGTGATTAAATTTTCAAAAAAATTGGCTGGAGAGACCCTGAGAAATCAGTACCCAGAACAACCACCACTGGCAGTAATAATAGCAGTTGTTACTGCCTGAGCATTGAGTCAAAAAGAGATTGGATTGCATGTACAGGCACAGACGCCCATGCAGCTTCAACACGATGCCACAGTTCATCAACCGTAGTGACTAGCGTTTGGTGACGAGCCAGTCACTCGGCAACCATTGACCAGACGTTTTTTATCGGTGATAGATCTGGAGAACGTGCTGGTCAGGGTAACAGCCAAACATGTTCCGTATCAAGGAAGGTCCGTACAATACCGGCAACATGCGGTCGGGCATTATCCTGCTGAAACGTAAGGTTTCGCAGGGCTCGAATAAAGGGTAGAGCCACGGGTCGTAACACACTAGAAATGTAACTTGCACTGTTCAAAGCACCGTCAATGCGAACAAGAGGTGACCGAGACGTGTATTCAATGGCACCCCATACCATCACGCCAGGTGATGGGCCAGTATGACGATGACGAATGCACGCTGCCAGTGTGCGTTCACCACGATGCCGCCAAACACGGATGCGACCATCATGATGCTGTACACAGAACCTGAATTCATCTGAAAAGATAACGTCTCGCCATTCGTGAGCCCAGGTTCGTCATTGATCACACCATTGAAGGCGCTCTTGTCTATGACGCAGCGTCAAGGGAAGCCGCAGCCTTGGTCTCCGAGCTGAGAGTCCATGCTGCTGCAAACGTCGTCGAACTGTTCGTGCAGACACTTGTTGTCTTCCAAACGACCCCGTTTCTTGACTCACGGCTCGTGACGTGGTTGCACGATCCATTACGGCCATGCGGATAATATGCCTCGGCTGCTAGTGATAGGTGGCCGTTGAGATCCCCCATGGCATTCCGTATTACCGTCCTGAACACATCGATTCCATATTCTGCTAACAGTTATTGGATCTCGACCGACGTGAGCAGCAATACTGCGATAAGATAAACCGAAATCCCGGTACGCTACAATTCGACCTTTATCAAAGTCAGAAACGTGCTGGTACGCATTTCTCCTTCTTACACGAGGCATCACAACAACTTTTCACCAGGCAACAACGTTCAAATGCAATTTGTGTATGAGGAACCGGCTGAACAATTTCCTCATTTAAACACAATGTAGGTGTCGCTACTGGCGCCTGCTTTCTCCAAATGCTCTGAAAATTTAATCATTTGCATATCACAGCACCTTCTTCCTTTCCTATAAATTTCACGTCTGTAGCATGTCGCCTTCTTGGTTTTTTGGCTTTAATGGCCAGTTTGCAATTTTAATGGCCAGTAGTGTATATATGCCTATTAAGAAATACAAAGTAACGTTCCATTTCCAACATCATTTAGGAATAAATTCTCATTCATTTTTATTAAATTTTTATTTATTATTTTTCCCATAAATTATCGGGTAATGAACGACTTTTGGAAGACAATCTGCGTGATCCGATACGAGTTCAATTATTTAGTTGCCTATGAAATGACAATAGAAGGCGTTTTATGTAAATGAATTTTATAAAAGTCGGTCCGTGTTACTATAGTACAAAGAACACTTCAAAAATTATAAGTATATATTCTCTCTTCCGATAGATTGAGCATCTTACTCTGATTTCTTAAATTACTGGAAAAGAAGGCATTTGCAAGGGCAAAAGTTCTGATCTTCTAATAACCATGGTAAATTTTTATTATTAGCAACTTATAGTTGTTTCTTTCCCAAAATGATGATATCATATGTAGTTTTTTCCCCAAAACGGGAATAGCATTTATAGTTTTGATATCATCCATCAAATTATTTTGAATTAACTATCAGTCTACAATTAATCAGACATATAAATGGATAAACATTACAATTGTAATTTGAATTAGTTTTTTATAAGTTAAATTATTGATTACACCCATTATTTATTTATTTATTTAATGTCACATAATAAATACATTTGCTGATTTTATTTTTACTAAAACTTGTATTTTTTAAGAACATGATTGTGCAATCTCATTGCGACTATCTGCTTTACTGCTGACATCTTCTAACATACATTGTTTTTCATTTTATTGTGATATTACAACTATATTACATTATCGTAATATTAAATTATTATTTATTGTCACCAATTTTCTCTATTTGTTCATGTTAAATTCAGCAGAAAAGAATTTATATCTTGGTTAGCAAGGTCTATGTCTAGTGTTATGTTACAAACTAAGAAAGTTATAGTGAAAGTATTTAAATTTTCTATTGGATAAAAATAATTAATTTTTTAACTGTTACATAATGTCTTGTTAATATTAATTTTACAGTCATAAGCATGGAAATAAAACTGATTACTTCTATATAATTAAAAACAAATTAAAGGAATTAAATCATGATATTTTAATAATATTCAAGTTTATTTTAATTTAAATTGACAACTACTATTGAAGTTGATAATATTAAATAGTCGAGTTCTGTTGAAACATATGAATTATACTACATTAGCTGCAATCTTGTCAAATTAATTAACTAGGCCTCTTATAATAAAAAGTTCTGAAAATATAATTTAACACCAAAAATATTTCTTAAATTATTATATGAAAAATTACGTAAATTATAATAAAAGAAATTAATTTTTTATAGAACGTAAATTTATGACAAATCAGTGTGAATTAAATTCTCACGGATTCATGAGAATGCATTTCACGAATACTTAACTCAATTATAAGGTGTGGATATGGGAATTAATTACTTTATTACCTAATGAGAAATTTTGAATTAGGTAGCTGCTTTTATTTCATCAACAATGAGTTTTCTGCTCAGTTATTGACAATAGTACCTCCTCATATAGCCAATCCCTCTGAGAAACTATCAGTTAATCTTCCAATGCCTAGGTTCGTATTCTCACTGAGTTCTTGGCGAGATTACTGCTGAATGCTTAGCGCTTTGGTTTTCTGTTCAACAGATCACCCAATCCATTCCTATCTAGGGTGTAGAGACTTGTTTTAGTTTGATGTTAATTTTAAATTGTAAGTTCTTTTCGAATTAACCTTCTTGTAATTGTATAATTTGTGGATGATAAATCAAACTTCCTGTTCTTAGATGGATAATTTCAACAAAAGGATATAAAAAATTAGAAGAATAGTTCTTTTGTATATAAAATGCATAGAAAGAGTTTTCAACGAGAGAAAAAAATGAAGTGTATTTCATCAATTTAAAAGAAACACCAAGTGACTAAAATACTAGATTAATAAGCTCACATGAAAACTCCAAACAAAGAAATTAAATTTACTTTTAGTTACTAAGAAGTAGAATATAGGATTTAAAAACCTTTGTAATGATAGAATTTTCTTCAATAGAATTTATTGTTTTTGTGTGTGGAAGCAAATGTTTTTAAACTTTCAGCCGAATAATAAATGTCAGATAATGAGTAATGGAACAGCCATGCGTTTAACTTAAATCCTTAGATTGAAATTTGGTATCTTTATTTTGTTCATTTCTTAAATTTCATCTATTAATTTATGGCTCTTTCATGGTAATATTGTAAGCTCAGTAAAGGAAAACTTCATCTTCTGTCTAGAAATCAGCATTTTTAACCACAATTCAACAAATGATCTTCTTTTAGTATAATCTATGAGCATTAATTATTTATTGATTTAACTTACTTCAATAATGTGGTGAAGATGCTTAGAGATAAATGTTCAAGCTAAAGTATCAATCTAGTTATTTTATCTTAAAATAATGAAGCATTACTTGTAAAATCTACATGTAAGTCAAAAATTACGTCTACATTTAAGTCAAAAAACTAAACTCTTCATTTGAAAGGGTGATTTTCCCTTGCTTCATTTTGACAATTTGTTATGAATGAAATAACAGCTGACGGCTATTCAAAAGTTGCAAATTGGGCTCATCGTGACTTAGTGGGAAGACCGAGTTCTTCAGAGCGAAAGGCTTCTGTTTCGATTCCTGCCATTGTTGAGGAAAGGGAGATGGATGTTGCACTTCTGGATGCGCATCTGCTATGATGGATGCATAGGAATTTTTCAGGTTTCCTACCATGGGACATGTCAATATGAACCATTATTGGAAAAAGTTCAATTTATGCAGTAGACATTTTAATATCCACTGCATAAAACAACAGCCTTAAAAATTTAAGGTGTCCGCTACATAGTGTCAAAACAGCTTCATCTCCTTAGTCAATCACATTTTACAATATAATTTATGAATAACAAAAAATTACAAGCTATTTTAGTCTATATTATAGTTTATGTTACAAGATTTTATATTGATATTTTGTGAGTTAAGATCTTAAATCATTTATGGTAATATCAGAGCTTAATTTATACTACTTTAGAAAGCTTTCATAAAATATATTTTTTTAGTGAAATAATAATTTGAATTGAGAGAGAAGGTGAAAAAGATATAGACAAACGATTTCACTTCATTAAAATTTGATAAAGAAAAAAAACCTAGAAGATTATATTTTGAAACCTTATTGTATTTTACAACACAAAAAAAAACCTATTTTCTCATCATGGGCAGTAAATTTATTTTCTGAATTTAAAAGAAAAAAAATACGAAGACAAGCTAAAGAAATAAATCTAAACTTTGAAAAACAATATTTATTTTGGATTCTGATATTTGATCTATATAAAATAATACACAATTAATTTGCGTATTAAATTATAGAAGTATGATACTATTTCTTTCCGATATACTTAACTAATTCTTTAAATTTGTAAAATTTTGTTTTGAATCTAGCAAAATTTTAGTTAATGTTTTCAGTTATTTTTAGACCTGTAACCAAAATTCATTTCTTAAAGAAATGAATTTTGAAAGAAAAATCTTTTAATGAATTCTTCATTGGAAATTTTCAAAAAGTTTATGAAATAAAATATGAACATTTTTAATTGAACAATCAATAAATAACAAGATGTGAATCAATTAAAGTATACTTAAAAACATTTTTATATAAGTAGTTTACTAAATAAGACAATTAACCACAATTATATTTGTTAAAACTAAAAACATTTTTCAAAGTATTTTTCCTTAAAAGTTGGCAAATACCAAATAAGGTGGAATATATGCAACAGGTGTTAGCGAAAGTTT
>JAPDSC010136462.1:376562-433824 GCA_026290005.1 Latrodectus geometricus
GTGTGTGTGTGTGTGTGTGTGTGTGTGTGTGTGTGTGTGTGTGTGTGAAATTCTAAAATCTCAAGTGATTTATTTAATCAAAAATGATTGCTTCTATCATTATTTATGGACTCATTAAGAACATTTGTTCTAAATTGGAAAGTTCAAGTTGGGAGAAAAATCCAGAGGTCTTTTGAGAAGAATTTTTAAAAATAAAGTACTTATTTAAATTAAAGCAGTTTCAATGAAAATAATCGCTAAAAAGACAATTTCTTAACTATTCATGTGAAATATGAAAGGAAGCCTATTAAGATACTTTCTTACTCCTGCCACCAAAATAAGAAAAAAACGGAGAAACTCTCTGGGATCAAAGAAGTTTAGTAAAGAATGTCTTCTAAGGAGAAAGTCAGAATCGGGATTTCTGATTTCTTGGCAAAGTGCCAAGTGCTATTTTGAGCTTCAATTCGCATTAGAGACTTTCCACGCGATAAAAAGTTTTAGCGGATGTCATCCCGGTCAATAATGACATTTTTTTAAACACTACGAGAATAGACTTACAAGAAATTGATGAACACCTTCAGACTGTTAATCCCTTCCGCTAAATAACTATTTCATTCCTCAATCTATATTGAACAATTCTTTTTCAAAGGAAATATCAAATTTATTCATTTTATTTTGGTGGCTTTTTTCTTTTCTGAAAATGAAGAATCGATTGTGTTATTCACATCATATACTGTGATGAAAATATTATAGCGAAATTTTTAAAAGTGTACTACAAAAATATTGGAATAATAAAAATTAAATTATACAAAAATTATTTCTATAATTATTAAAGAATCAATTCACTGTGGCAGTATGTACAAAGTCCTGGTCACACTAGAAAAACAATTAAAAATGATATTGAAAATATAGTTGAATCATTATTTTAGAATTTATTCAAGAACATAAATGAAGCGTAACTACAATTTTACAACATTCAATTCAAATAGTATTTACTGTATGTTAAAAATATTTTCCTCTTACCCTAGTGAAAAAATAGCTCTTTGTCCCTTTTTAGAATTCTTAATTTTTTATATTTTGAATTTCAGTTAAGTTTGGTTGTAGGTAGTTATAATATCCTCCACATCATTTTGAATTTCGGAAGTACATACTATTGATATGGGACTTATATTCATATATCTCAAGTGAAGAACTCAGGCAAATCCCGAATATTTTCCTATAAAATATCATACAAAATACAGAAACGCAACACCCATTTTCCCTTATTCATTAATGTCAAGAATTGAATTCCGAAATTTCCTATCTGATGTGCGTTGTTCTAATACTAAGACACTGTGAAAAGAGTGGTTTGGCACTTCAAGACATTACTGCGACTGATGATCTAATTACTGTCAAATAAGGTCTGGAAGAACCATATTGCAAGTTATCCAAGATTTCATCTACTCTGAGTTCTACTAATGTTCCAGATAGCGATCAATGACTTCCTTTAAGACTGGCAGCAGAGACCAATAGACCATCAACCCATAATAGATGATAAAAATAAATACAGAATTGGTATCATGTTGTCTTTTCAAATATATTCCAATTTGATAACTATCATCATGATGGAAATATCAAATTTTGAAGCACCGAGGAAGACACTGCCATCACCAGGCAGAATTTGTCATCGTTAAACGAACTCAGAACCATACGTTTCACATACAGATAGTTGTTACATCAGCATACTTCCCTGTACCTACCCTAGAGTTGGCCTCAACCACTTAGATGGAAGTAGCAAAATGGATGTCTTCTTAATTTAAAAGCAGAGACCAAGCACAAAACCCCCCAAAATTCTATATTTTCCTTTTTCAGAAGTATCATTTCACTTGGAGGACATTACGAGCAAGTCTTTTGTAATTTAGTATCAAGAATATAAAAAATCAAAGAAATATTTGTCATTTGAATAAATTTAATATTAGATTCTAGTTTAATTTGATGTAACATGGAGCACTATTTTTTGGCTATATTTTATAACTAACTCTAAATCACTTAAAAGTCCATTTCTTGTTGAAGTAAAAAAATAATAAATTTATGAAAGATATATTTAAAAAATAAATTCATTTTTTTTGTTGCAACTCAAACCGTCATAGAATGGGTTATATGAATTAAATCTTCGATTTAATTTTTAGTCAAAAATTACATAGAAGATTAAGCATAACGAACTGAAGAAAAATAAAGAATTTTCTCTCCCAATTTCTATTTCCTTTTCAATTGCTTGGGAAAATTTCTCCAGGAACTCAATTACAGCCATCTGGTTTGTCTAGTCGCATAAAAATAAAAATAAATACCAGCATTCTGTAGATACTTAGTTCTTTTTTTTTTTTTCTTTGCGTCAAGAGACACGTGAAGCCCTTAATAACAGGTCAGTCTTTGATTGAATCACTGTGGGTAACAGGTGTCAAGTCCACCTGTTAAAGGATCAAATTTACGATATTTTCTCCCATCAGATATCATCGTCACGTGCAAGTTTTTATTTGGTTTGGCCATTGCAATTGTTTTGAGTACTTGAATGAATTTCTTTCGTGGAATTATCAAAATATTTTATTCCCTTTTTGTTAGGATGTTTTTTATTTGGTATTATTGATTATTTATATGAGAAATATTTAAATTATTGATTCCAACACAGTCTGTCTCATAATAATTAACTCTTGTAACATTGATAGTGCAATGTATTTTTTATTTAAGAACCTCTTTGAAATAAATGATAAAATCAAAGCTTTTTATTAATTTGATCTTCTATACAAAATTTAACAATGGTATTGCCTAGGTCTTATGCCATAAAAAAACACTCACATTGTTTTTTTATTAACTCATTTTTAACTTGTTGCCAAAAATTTTTAACAGTTTATAATTTGTGCCTCGGTGCTCTGGTTGGTTTGGGAATCTTCAAATTATAGGAAAGTTGTGATTTCGAATCTCTATTTAATCGAATATCTATAGTATTCACTAAAAGTGGCTGGGGCACGTTAAATAAGTTGTGGTCGTGATGTCCTTTAAGTAAAATAATACCCTTCGCGGTGGCAAGTCAGCTATTGGGGGTTTTCACCTGATCATTGCTTCCAAATTAGGAAGACTTCCAGCTGCTTCCACTGAATAGTATAATTCAACTCTGAGCTAAATACGGGGAAAAATATTGGTACAGTAACAACAGTTTATATTTCATAATAGCTTAACAATAAATTCAATGTTTTGTTTTCAATTAAAATTATTAACAATAATTAAAAAGTGGACATTGTAGCTAATTAATAAAGTACACAAAATTTCTTAATAAAACAATTTCCTTCTAATTCATAATTTTTCTATTACAGGTGAGAAAACTTCTTCATGAAAGAAAAGATCATAAGAGTTAAAATCATTTAAAAGGATAATAATAAATGGGGAAAATTAAAGAGGTAAAAATATTAAATACTTTTTAAAATTATGAGATTTTAATCATGATATTATAGTAAATGCTCTAATCTCAAAGAACGAGTTCCATTTATAAAAACAAATTTTAAAAATGTAATTCTTCATACACGAAACAAACATTACATTATTTTTAGAGTTGCAATTATTTTACATACATTATTTTTTTTGTAGACATATCTGTGTTTTTTATTTTCTAGACTAGATTTGTCACCAAATTTTTTTCTGAAATAGCAAAAGTTTCGTATGAACTATTATATGTCTTTAGCAAAGTAAATCGCAACATTGTTGATGAATTTCTGCAATAAGGAATAATTACTCAGTATGTGAGAAATATTTCACTGGAAATTACAGAATTCATCCTGGCCAACCAAAAAAATAATCATGAAATAAAGAATTTTTACTTGATCAATTTTAAGAAAACAACAGTTTATTTCTCTTAAAATGTTTGATTTTTATAATTTTTTTTTCTTTTATGCTCCAATTTTCATTGAAGATTTGAAAATATCTATATCACCGTTTCTCTATCAAAAATTTCCTATACTTCTAAAAATTCTGGCTATAAATCAAATTCTTGTAAGTATCAAAATTCCAAATGTTTAAGAAAATTATTGGCAAAATTTTTTTTCAACTACTGATAACTAAAATTATAAAGAATTTTTAAAATTTTTTA
This sequence comes from Latrodectus geometricus, assembly GCA_026290005.1. NCBI lineage: Eukaryota > Metazoa > Arthropoda > Arachnida > Araneae > Theridiidae > Latrodectus > Latrodectus geometricus. Next base: position 380,659 of record JAPDSC010136462.1, read on the forward strand.
AATATCAAAATTTTTATTATGTGTAAACTTTAACAGTTTTTCTTTCATTCTTTCATTCCACATTTTGTGAACACTATTTCAATAACAAGAAATTGTTTTAATTATTTTCTAATTATCAAATAAAGATGAAAGATTGTTATTTGTGAATTTATTTTGTTAAAGGATTTATTCTAAATATAGGGTTGCATATCATGTAAAGTTACTTTTCTATAAATAGCACAAAATTTATTGAAAAAAATGTGCTAACAATCTATATAATTTTCATTAAAAATGAAATATTGGTTCTGTATCTTGTGAATATTTTTTTAGAATTAATATTCAGAATTATCAATCCAGTAAAAAGGTACACACTATTTTTTCATATAACTTGTTCAGTATATATATATATATATATATATATATATATATATATATATATATATACTGAATTTCGTACTGTATAATTAAAATCTAATATTATAAATCTTTTAAATAATCTCGCTCTTATTCTGATATTATCAAATAAAAATATTAATACAATATATAAGATCACACCAATTGTAATAAACTTTTTACCTCATTATTAAAATACTTACTTTATAGTACTGTAATAATATAATATACACAGCATACTCTTATTTATACTCGTGTATTATAAGTGAAATACTTTGATTGTATGAAAAATACAAATGTGCATCTCTTTCTTTACAATATAAGTGGTTAAAAATTGTAGGCTAGAAATGGAACTGTGATTCTTCGAGTAAAAAAAGACTTGGGTTCGATATCAACAAATGTTAGACTACGGGAAATGAATTTTGCTTTTCTGCTTTCTTTAATTAGTCTTCCAGTGGGGAATTTCGGAGTTTTCCAGGCTTTCTACCTTGCAAAACGTGATTATGACCCGCTATTGATGTAAATACTCTCAGATACAGCGGGTGTTCAAATATTTTACAACAGCATTCGATTGTTAGACTATGCTCCTTGGGTTATAAAAAATATCTTAAAAATTTATTAAAATATTTCAAATTGAAATGACATTAATATATTTATTTTGAAAGATACTGACAGCTATCTTCAAATGAACAATTTTTTTCGGTTTTAATATTAACTTTTTTTTTACATTTAAAAAATTAATTTTAAATTGAATTATTTTCAGTTTTATGTGTATCCCATTTTTTAAAAATATACCTTACACTTCTCAAGAATATTTTATTTAATCAATGAAATAAAACATTCTGCGTGTTCAATTAAGAATTTATATTTATTGAAAGTATTTTTTATAGATAATATTAATGCAGATCTGGCTGACATAATGGCAAAAGTTTTGCAAACACATTAACTCTATTTTTCTTTAAAATTAAAATAATTTTTTTATATTATTCCATGAAAGGAATAAAATATTTATAGAATAGTATGATTTGGTAATATGAAAGAAAAAAATAAAAAGGCAGAAATAAAAATATATAATGAAACGTAAAGCAAACTTTCCTAAAAGTTTCATAAGAAAAGTTACAGAAATCGAACTGCCAAGAAAGAATAGCAATCCTTTTATAGGCTATTAAAACGAAACGTTTATCGTCTGATCATGCGAGGATGAAACGCTCCAAGTTTTCATTGATCCTACTTTCCGCTCCCGACACCACGCCCATCCTACCCTACTTCAACCCCCCGAACCCGCTGTCACCGGAATAGATGTATTTGCGAGAAATGTGCGCGAAAATGGTGACGTCAAAAATCATGGACTCGATCGATTGGCTTTATACATCGACAAAAGTCACTGACACTTATTTTGAATTACAATTCTTCTATTTTTATGAAACATTTATTAATATTCATAAATATTTTTCGATCTTAAAAAAAATCAAAATTTTATATTTTGATAAGTATCAAATATATGATTCAGGAAAAAATTAATTGTAAAAACTTAAGTACTAAGATTTGAATATTTAATTTAAGTATAAGGACTTGTATGTGTGTGATGACTTGACAAACATGTAAATCTGTTTCGTATCATAAAAAAAATGTTTGATTTTAAATAGTTTTTTTAATAAATTAATCTATTTTCGAATATGTGTAGATCATATTCAGACATTGATTTGTTGTATTCAGGCAAATAATATTCAGTTCCCTTTTTCAACATTGTATGTTATAAATATTATGACCCACTACGTGATATCGGCTTAATAAGAGACTATGTGCTGCCCAACTTGTCTAGTGGTTAGCGTACCTGACTACAGATGGGTGGGACCTGGCTTCGAATCCCGGCTCGGGCATGGGTGTACTTTTTCTCTCTTTCTTGTTTTTGTCCTTTCTTTGTGTGTGAATGGTTGCCTATCCTATAAACGGGTTCCTATGGCATGTGTGTACTGAGGAAGTCGGACTCCACACCAAATATGGTTCAGTTGTAAAAGTGGAGCAGCGCACCCAATATGGCCAGCCTGGCAGGCACACGACAACAACAACAAGAGACTCGGAGACCTGGTTGGTTTGGACATATGGTCGGAAGAAAGTGAGTTCGAATCTGGAATAAACCTAAGATAGTCGTGGTAGCAATGTGCTCTAAATAAAATGATACCTCAGTGAGTAAGAAGTCAATAGGGGTCCTCTTCTTGGTCCCAGCTTCTAAATTACGAAGGCTCATTCAGTAGCTTACATATTCTCTTTACCATTCTTGATAGTGAATCACCTTAAGATATTATACTTTACTTTCTTGATGCCTTGAAAAGGTACGTACACTGTATCACCGTTTTAGAAATAATGTGTTATTTTTAGGTAATTTAACAGCCTATTACTTAAATTCAGCAGTATTATTAAAATGTAGATTTTAAAAACCTCATTTTCGGAACATTATTTTTTTAATAGAAAAAAATATTAAATGCGTTATTTTCAAAATAAAAGATGTTAGTGTACAAAATTGTAAAATTGGGATAACATGTTGGTAGTAAAAATTAATGTAATTTTATGCTTATGAGATATTATGCATGTTAGTTTTATTCATTTTTTGCATGCAATACTACACACCCATACACCCACCCACTCACTCACACAAACACACACACACACACACACACACACACACATATATATATATATATATAATGTAAAATAAATGTAATCCTTAAGTGCCTTCATTTATCAGAAACACTATTATACTTCATTTTCTATTTACTGCAATCCGAAAGGATGTTCATATCTCTGAAAAAATATTCCTTTTGTTTAAGGCAATTTTGTGTTTTTTTATTTATTAAAATTTTATGACATATTTTTGTGAAAGAATAATTATATATCGTGTTCAAGTTTACAAAAATAAATAATATTTTGAAAAATCATAACACATTGTTCAAAGATTTTATAAAATATGCCTGCAAAATGTATATTTTAAAGAAATAATGTGCATTTTAGCAGTTATTTTAGCAATATTTCAGCTGTAAGAGAATAATTACATTTTGCTTTTAATATACATGAAACACGGGTTTTTTTATTAATAATTCAGCGTTGAATTTATATTTTTTATTTTTGTAACCATTTTGAGGGGGCTTAAATTTTATTTAAATACTTTATTTTAAATACCAGATTCTACACGTTCCTAGATTACTTCAATAACTTCTGAATGTTGAGAAGTAATAAAAAATTCTTAATATAATTCAATACTTGTTTCAAAATATAAGCAGCTATAAAAAATTATTCAATGCTTACCTGCAGAATAATTAGATTATTTTAATTACGAAGAGACATATAGTTGCAAATGAAGTTTGTATTCAATGACTTCTACAAAAGTTTTGCAACTTTTTCTGATAAATCTGGCAGATAAGATAGTATCACCCTAACGTTTGAAAACATTTTTCGCTTTTTAAGAATATTATAGTGTTATTTCAAATAATTAATTACTTATACATTTTGAGCATTTTAAAATTATCCTTACAAAAGAATATGCTTATGAATTTATATGATAAAACTGATGTTCATTTTTAATCACCCTTAATTTGCTAAAACATAATAATATGTTCCAAAATTAACATAATAATTTCAGAAAATAAAAGAATCTAAAATATATATTTCACATATATGATATGCATTTAAAAATAAACATTTACATGTGTATAATAGGAATTTTCGGTTCAGTCTTTTCAAAATTCACCAAAAGTATGATAAATAATGATGCATATATATATTACCCCGTTGACTATTTCTGTTAAAAAATTTGTCGGCAAATGTTACTTTTAGCACCAAATATTGCAGTTTAATGAGTGTACTTATGTTTTATATTTTTGACTTATTTAAATTCATATTTTGTATTTTTCATGTTTAATGGATGTAATTTTTAATTTTATGATTAAAAATTCAAAAATAAATCAAACCTTCATTCATTGCAATGAATATGCTCTATTTTCTTCATTTATTTTTAAAAAAAAAAATTATGACAACATTTGGCGACATTCTTTTTTAGCAAAAATGGTTGACTTCACAATATGTAAATGCTCAAATAATATTATTATTGAAGTATTTAAAAATAATTTAATTTCCTATAAAATTCCTCTTTGTATAAGTCATCGGATTAACAAATATGAGAAGGGGATCTAATTTTCGACTCACTTCCAAACCAAAGAATATAATGAAATTTTAAGATCCAGTATATAAGTCACCTTAAATTTTCGCAAGACTACTTCAACAAAATTAAAGCAAATCAATCATTTTAATGCCAGACACTGTCTTGGTATAAATAATGATTCTCACCAATTTCTTTTCACACATTTCCCCTAATTACTTTCAGCGAAGATTTTCCTCCGGCAACTTCTATTATCAGGTATTGATCACTTCCCAAGATATAATCCCAAAGCATTTAGAAGAAAATGAGTTTTTTAAAAAGCGTTTCACGTTCTGTTAAAAAAATATCAAAGGAAATTTTCTTGATTTCGAAAAGTTTTTAAGCACTCCATTCATTATTAGAGAATAAAATGATTGAAAAGTTTTTAAGCAATGACCTGTTTGATTATCAGAAAGTAATCGTTAAATGTTTTTTATACGACACACTTTTATTTTTAGGAAAAGAACCACTTAAATTGATTTCAATAAATCAGTAAAATTTTAACAAACCTAAAAAAATAAAAAGCAGCATTTAGCTTGTCTGGTTAGATATTCAGGCGTTTCTCTGTTTTAATAAATTTTATATGTTTATCTGGCATTGATTCTTATGAAAATTTTTATTTTTTTTATTCCTGTTAATTTATTGTCAGTAAGTACAATGAGTTTCATAATAGAGTTTATTTTTTTCATAAATCGGTAATATTTGTTCTCAATAAAAGAATGTAGAAAATTATCTACATACATTATTCCAGAATTACCCTTTTTAGGAGGCCGCGGTGGCTTGGTTGGTTAGGGCGTCGTTCTCGTTACCAAGATGTGGTGAGTTCGAATCCCGGCTTAGCCGAAGATCCGTCGTGATCACTAATGGCTACTGGGCCACGTTAAATCCGTCGGGTCTCCATGTTACCATAACAAATTAATACCTCTGGGGGTGATTGGAGCCAAACTTTGGGTCTTCACTGGTTTAAATCTCTAAATTGGAAGATTCCGGTGGTGCTGCCATCTATGAGCCAAAAGTCATACTTCCAATTCCACCTTCGAACCTCGAATGAGGGTGCTCTGTTAAAAAAACGGAAGATCCTTCCTCTCTGACTTCATTCGCCTAGACTCTGTGACGGGCGGGCTTGGCGTCGCCAAGTGTCATTAACAACAACAACCCTTTTTAGAGTGAAAAATCACATGTTTTGAACGTATCCACTTTCATATGCACATCTGTCTTGGATCTTGGAAGTTTTATGGAATTCCTCTTTTACGACATAATTTATGTAAAAGTGTTTTTATTTTTTAGATAACACTTGCTTTTCAGTTTTAGTTATCCACCTTGCTGTATGAAATATATTTTTAACGGATGGCAATTTTGAACAAAGTAAAAAATGATAATTTGTATATTTGAAAATACAATATGCAGTTAATAATATATGATCTAAAATCTATTGTTTTCCAAAATAAAGATCTGTGGTTATTAACATATTGAAAAAATATATATTTAACATATTGAAAAAAAAGTCTTATGAATTTAAATACACATTTTATCACATTCATATTTAATATACTTCTTTGTGTTTTTGCTGAGGCATAAAATACAAATTCTTTAACTGCGTATTCTCTAAACTTTTATTTCTTTTATTGCATTTAATAATTTAAAAGAAAAAGTACATGGACTTAGAAGTGAAGCCTCAAATTATGTCTCACCACATAGCGATAGCCTTACAGTTGAAATGCATTTGAACATATCCAAAGAATTTACCTTTCAGCAGAATTTCCTCGCATTGTGGTATATGTCTTCATGCGTACCAAGAGAGAAAACGTGGAAAATTTTCAAGCTCTCTCATCAAGACAAGGCAAAAAACAGAACGGTAACATCAATGTCCCGTTGATCGACAATGGCTGGAATCGAATCTGGAAGCTCCTACTCCGACGTATATGGTCCTATTCAAGCCATAATGAACTCTCTTACAACTATAAATAAAAAAAAAATTTTTTTTTAGTCATTTGAAGCAGTTTATAGCATTATAAAAATAAGTTACTTTTCTCAGAGGCAGCATACCAATGATGAGATGCAATTGAATGCATATGCCCTGGTCTTTCTTTAAAAAGTTCATAGGTTCAATCCTCAACTTAGGTGTATATACTTGATATGATTCGATATTCTTTTAAAATACTAGAGTTAAATCCATTTAAACATAATGGGCAGAAAATGAACCGCAGATTTACAAAGCATATAATTTAATTTCCTGTATAAAAATTATTTAAAAATTTTTAAGTCACTTATTGACTACTCATGAAATATGAAATATTCAGATATTAGCTCTATAAGGTGATTTTTTTTTGTGATAAGACATTTTATCTGAGCTTTGGTTCAACAGTTACATAGCTTGATTTTTACTTTGGCTTTAGGTTTTTGTACAATGTCTTGGAGATTACTATAAAACTGTAAATCTTACAGTAGTTAATCTTTGCTTGTATAAAGTGTTCATCGTTTTTCTTGTTTATTATACAATGCCATTACAAATCTGACCATGTTTATAAAATTATTTCAAATTAGATATATATATGCTGAAAATTAAATTTCAGTTGTTTCATCGTCTCGATTTATCTTTTATTCAAAGCGAGGCTTGATTAAATTTAATAAGCTGCTCTTTTAAAAATTGATTCCTCCCTTGAAACCCGAAGTTTGCCGAAGGATCGATTCAATTTTTAAACTGATAATGGACTCATGTTTTTCTCTACTCTCAGAGAGAAAAAAACTAAGCAATTTGAATTAAAAAAAGGGAGAAAAAAAAACAAATCTAAGCCATTAACCACTCATAAGCAGTTACGGACTTATCAAATTTTACGTCACTCATGGTGGTTCAGAATGGCGGTAATGAGACTTATTTGGAAGGGGGAGAAATCAATAAATGGGTTGAGCGGGCCATCCGTCAAGATTGGGGGTTGACGTCATCGGATGGGGATCACATGATGTAATTTAAAGCTAAAAGCCAAAAGAGGAGTTATTCCGATCCCTCGACCACCCCACGTCACTTTCGTCTTCCCATAAAAGCTGTTGAAATCCTTTCTCTTCTTTCGAATCACAGTCCCCCCTCCTTTTTTTCCCTAAACATGGCATACTACAAAGGTTTTGACGCATTCAAACACGAGGATGTTGAATTCGGTTGATGATAAAGTAACAAAACTGAATAAAATACTGTTTTCTTTGCATATATTCAATCAAATATGTATGTAAACATATGATAATCATTGTTTCTCCTTCTTTGCAAACACGACGTACCATATAAGTACCGATATATCAGAATGGAATGATATTGGTTTTCGTAGATGACAGAAAACCAAATTCAACATTTTTTTTCGGATGTACTATAACAATACGTATGGTAAACACTGTTCCTATTTTCTTTCAAATGCGGCACGTTACAAAATTACTAATCCAAACGAAATGAATGATGTATCGAGTGGGGTAGCTATTTAATTTAGCAGTATGCAAATAAATTCAATAAAAATTTGTTCAACTATGAAAACGCGTGCGTTTTGCACATATTCTTACGGTAATCACAATTTTGCTCTTTCTTAGAAAACCACATACTACAAAGAAATGGCATATCCAAACGGAAAGACAGTGAATTGGTTTGCATATAAATTAAACAAATTCAATAAAATTGTTTCATTGTTTTGAATATTTTTTAGCTATATACACATGATCTGTTTGTATGGTAATCACTGATTTTTTTTCCCAAATGTGGCACAATATAAAAAATTGCGGTATCCAAACAGATATATTGAATCTTATTGATGACACGTCAACCGTAGCCTTTTTTTTTATACGTATGTATACTTAAAGTAAGGAAACTGTTGCCTTTATTTTAAAACAAGACGCATTCCAAAATAATTGACGAATACAAAAGGAGAAATATTGAATTTGCTAGAGTATAAAATAATCAAAAATTCAGCCCGATTGTTCTACAAGGAAATGCTTTTACACTTCTTTAACTAAATATGTTTGTATCTATATGATAATCACAGTTACCCTTTTCATCAAACATGGCAAACTACAAAAGTGAGGACATTTCCAAACGAGAGGATATATACATACATAGCGGTGCAGGTGAGCCTCGGACTGAACCTTAAGGTTAACAGATTTAGAACACTTGCCATTACCAAGTGCCTCGTAATTTTAAGCCACAGGTTAGATGGTGAGGTAATACCAGAACTGACACTATCTTTATACCCACACCACACAAGCGGAAAGAATTGGGGTGTCACAGATTAACATTGTCACCAAGTTCCAGCATCGCAATCAGGGAGAATTTAGTCACTCTTTTAATCACTGTGCATAGCAAATGATGCTGTATTTCACTGACCTTAACGAGAATAAGCATGAAATTGTTGAGCCATTAGAGTTCAAACGGGAGATATTGAATTGGCTGGAAAGCATAGAATTCAAATTTAATAAAATTGTTAAATTGATTTTCATATCCTCAATGAAATATGTATAACATATAAGTATGGTTTTCCTTTTTTTCAAACACGACGTTATCTTAAAGTGCCAATGTATCCAAACAGAATTTTAAATTTTGCTGATAGTATAATATAATCAAACTCAAACTTTGTTTTATTTCATAAAATTATACTGTTTTATTTTATTTTGCATCTCTAAATATATACAATGCATATGATAATCAATATTACTTTTTTTCCACATAAGCAGCAGACTTCAAAATTACCGCCGTAGCAGACAGGAAAGATATTTAGAATTTAGTAATATACAAAGTTATTAAATTCCACAAATATTTTTTAGCGACGAAATCTTTTTCTACCTCTTTAACTGGATGCATATTGTTTCTTATTATACAAGTTACTTTTTTCAAACACACCATACTTCGAAAGTACCGAGTATCCAAAAATTTTGTTAAAGAGATAAAGTTCAATAAAATTGTTCTTTTGTTTTGCATATCTTCAACAAAATACGTTAATATCTGTTATGTGATATTTATATTATTATATGTGATTATACCCATTTTTTTTTTTTTTTCAAATGCGGTCGACTACAAAATTGAGGATTCAGTTGCTGTATATTTATTTATTCAAAAGACTCTGTACAATTATAATTTCATTTAAAAAAAGTAATTCTTAAGTATTCCCTAAGGTTTTATCGGTTAATTCCTACTAAGACTTTTTATACGGTTTCAATTCACCGCATTAATTTTTAATTGCGTTAAGAAAATTATTTTTATACCTGTATTCATAAAATATTTTCTGCTATTTTTATATGCGGTCCCTATTTACCACACATAAAAGTTTTCAGTGTATATACCTATTTTTAATAATGCAGTTTTCACTGAAAAATTTAGATAAATCTATATTAAAGACTTTCCGTATCATCCCTAACAGCATAATCTATATGTATAGTTTTCTTTAAAATCAAAACAGCATTATTAGTACGTAAAGTGTAAGTATAAAACCACATATGTATTTTTGTGCACATAAGTGTACTTATGTATATAATAATAAAATATATAAAACTTCCATTATGCTCACATATAAATTTCTTTTTAATTCATTTTGCATGATGATGTATATCGAAAATTTTTTCTTGTAGCAAAATCATGAGTCTAGATTTATCTGACACCAATATTTTCAAATTCATGGAAAAAAAAATACTTTTAATCATATTTCTAAAACTTTTCGAAACTTGAGCCTTTGAAAAGGTGTCTCGTTAATAGCTCACGCAATTTTTGTTTGAACTTGGATCGCTAAGTTTATTTTGGCAGTTTGCCAAATTATTGAAACTTAAATAGGGATTATAAACAACAGATGAGTTTAATCGTTCTTTTGTTAAAACAAGTTCTTTTTTTATTCTTTTGCATTACACTAAATGACTGTTCATTTTTTGCACACACTTCATAAGCAAAACAAAATAAATAAAAAATAATAAAACTATCACATGTAAGCTTAAAGTTGAAAGTATCTTCAAAATTCTTTTTACATCATTTCTCTACAATCCATTTCAAAATAATTTAAATAAAATATTAAAAAAGTGAATTATAAGAAATTTTAAATGTTAATTACCAGATGCCTTTATTAATTTATATTTAAAACTAAATTTCCAACTCCAATTGTGTTTTAAAAAAAATCGCGAATGCCATAATAACATTGACTACAATAAAGATGGTTAATTCTAAATTAATTTGAAATAATTTGAAAATTTGAACAAGAGTTTTATATGAATTTGGTGCTTAAGTATCATTATTTTGTTTCATATTTATCAATTATTAGTAAGTTTACAAATATAAGGAAAGTACATAATTATTTAATGAAATACATTCTTCAGTTTATGATGAGAAATTTTATGCATAAAATTAAAACAAAAATGAAAACATTTGATTAAGTCTCTTCTATTCGCATAAATAATTAAGATTCATATTTTATGTAATTTTGATGACATTTAGTTTGCCTTTATTTAATTATTCTTCTGTACATGATTGTACTAAAAATAAAATCAGTTAAAAATCGGGTATTATACTGTTTCCATATAGAGCAGAATTAAGACTTATAATCCGAGTTAGAATGATGACATCTGAGTTTTTGCAATTTTTGAATAACATCAGTATTTATTTATTTCTGTACACATGATTGCACTAAAAGTAAAATCAGCTGAAAATAGACTTTATATTGTTTTCCATATAAGGGAAATTATGGTTTATATTCCGAATAATTTTGATGACTTGTAATTCACTTGCATTTATTCCTATACACGTGGTTGGTTATAAGTAAAATGATATTTTTTATTATTATGTTATTCCATACATAATGATTATATATGTTATTTCATACATCATTTTCGGCAAAAAATGTGTTCCCGAATATTATAAATTTTAATCATTTCTTCTTCAAATGAAAACAGAATAATTAGCTTATAAAACAAGTAGATAAAAACTTTATTTTTAATTCATTACTCAATTTTTAAACATAAATTTAAAATTTGAATGTGCGTAATAAAATTAAAAAATAAATAAAAAGTGAGCTTAAATATAGTAAAAAATACAAAACATAAGTTCAAATATAAAGGAAATCTATAAAATGTTATTTGGTAATTAATTAGCAACATTGGCGGTAAATTGCAATATTTGGCGATGTTCTTTTTTTTAATGTACAAGAGATAATAAGTAAATATCGGTAAAATCGACTGAAAGTTAGGCGTTATATTCATAAAATGAAGAACTCATATTCCGAGTAGCTTTGGCGACATTTAACTTGTTTGTATTCGATTATTACTATATACATGGTTAGATTATAAGTAAAAGCAGCTATAAATAGGGCATTATATTATTTCCATATAAGGCAGAAGAATTACGATTCCTATTTTATGCAATTTTGGTGACATCTAATTGGTCTATATTTATTTATTCCTTAGTACATGATTGAATTGAAAGAAAAATCAACTATAACTAATCAGTTCATTATTTCCAAGCAAGGCAGAATTAACATTCATATCCTGAGTGAATTTGGATACAATAAAAAAAAACTCCTATTTATTTATTCATGTAGATTACACTAAAAGCAATAGACTGAAAGTAAGATATTGTTTCTATTTAAAAATGCTTAGCTTTGCAGAAAAGAAGCTTATCCCGAAAGTCTAAAATTAAATGAAACTTCATGTAAATGCTCTTTATTATTTTTATTGAACGATAACATCTGCAGCGGGCAACTTAAAATTGTGAAGGCAGGCAAAAGCTTCCATGAAAATCTTCTGACTACGTGACCAGAAAGTTGTTTCTGAATAACTTTTTTTTTTTTCCTTTGTGATCATGGTTTTTCACGCATTCTGACTTTTTGCGACTTTTCCCTTTTTTTTCCAGTTTTTTATTTCTTTGCGTGGTTACATTTTTTGGGAAAGCTACATACTTTGCTGCTTATTTTTATAGATATTTTTTTTCGATTTGAGGCAGGAAATAGGGATTTTATTTTGATCTTCTAACACTATTTTAAAATAATTCTCTCTGATGTATCTATTCTTTTTTTTTAAGTCTAGTACTTTATAAAGGAACTCTAGGTAATGTAAATATTTGCTTTTTTAAGTTCGAATTAATAGCACAGAAAATTAATAAGAAAATGTTAAAAGTTAAAATATACATGAATTACATGCATGCAATTAATTTTTAACTACATACCAATTAGCTTTTAATCACATGTGTGTGCATTAAAATGCATTAGATTTTTGCTTTTATACATAGGACAAAGAATCAAATAAACTATGAGAAATTATAGCATAAATAATGCATAAGCGTTTGGTTTTACGTATAACAAAAATAAAAATAAATGAATTAAATGGAAAAAATAACGATTAGTTTTGTAAGACTCTAATGTGAATGAATGTACGTGTGTTCACAATCATATATTTTTGAAAATTCAAAATCAAATATTTATAGGTAAATTTTTTTATATCTATGGTAGCAATCGATTACAACGCTGATATTAAGGAATCAATGAATCCATATTTTAATTTATCAATATTTACAGTAAAGAATAATAAGAAATTTTGAAAAACTTATATTAATATAAAACGAATCAAAATTTTATATTTTATAATCTATTGAATGTCGAAGCTTTGTTATAAAATAAAAGATTAAAATTTATATATTTTAAAACATTTTAGATATATTACAGAATGAGTATTATCACAGCAATTATTTATAAGGAAAAATAATTCGGTTAAAGTGAAGGAAAATTATAATGATTAAGAAATATATAAAAATTAGCCATAAAAGGACATCATAGTTTAATGTACAAAATTTGCGAAATAATTAAGTACATTAAACATAGTACTTTAATATACTTTATATTGTAAAGTTAATTTAATCACTCCAGCAGATATTTTATAAAAGTATAATAAAAAACATGAATAAAATTTAACGAAATCAAAACTGCAAATAACATAAAAAATCCATACTTCAAATTAAAATAATAATGCATCTAATTTGAATAGTTTTCCATCGTTAACATATGTGTGGTAGTAAAATTTTAAAATGTTGATTTAAAAAATTAAACATAATTTTCTAACACATTTTTACCTTAAAATGATATAAATTAGAATCATAACTATTAAAAATTGGTATTTATTTGATAATAATAATAAAAAATAGTCGCTTAATTAGCGATTAATGACTATTTAAAAATTAGCGATTAATGACTATTTTTTATTATTATTATCATATAAATATCAATTTTTATTTATAAAACATTAACTAATAATAGTAATTTATTATATATTAATCTACAGTAATTGTAATAAATAAAATGTATTTTAAATTTCCAAAAACATTCTCTTAAAAGTAAGTTGAATAATTTTTTTTTTATCACATAAAGGAATTTAAACTAAGAATTATTACTATTAATTATTATAAGCGCATTATATATACTTTGAATTATAACTTGAACATATTTTCAAATTTACTTAAATTATGAATAAAATGTAATTTTTCGAAGAAAACCCAGTTTTGTGGAAAAATGTCTGCTCCAGCATAGTGATGTCCGATTAAGCACATCATTAAAAATGAAACCGTTGCGATGGTGTTAGCATTCAAGCTGAACAAACAAAATGAGCGTTTAAATATGAATAGAATTTTCCTTGTGTTCTCGTTTTTGGAGGAAATAAATGCTTTTCTCTGTAAATAGTTATTGTAAGCATTTGACAAAGCGGAAGTAAGGACTTTTCCTGATTTACTATGGAAAAAAATCTCAGCATTATTTTTTTATTAAATTATTAATAAAAAAGTAGCCTTTTATGCATCTAATGCAAAATTATCTGTCAAACAAAGCCAAAATTATATTTTTTATAAGCAATAAATGTTAAAGTTCGAAACAATTATTTAGCTCTGTTATAGTAAGGTTTTAAAGTAAAAGAAGTTAGATAATTCTTTGAAAATTTTTATTTTACAAAGTAAATTATAATTTGATTTCGCTATTAAGTAAAAAAAAACCCGTAAAAACTGTTTTCATGAAATAATCTAAATAAATGAGTTAAAACAAACATGTGAATAAATATAAGATATTACGTTTTTTTTTAATTTAATTAGATATAATGGAGTATAAGTTTTTGATATAAGCTTCAAATTCCATTTTAATGATCAATAGAAACATAGAATTTATTGCATTTTATTTGATTCTGATAACATTTTGTATTATTTTTCTGGAATACAAAATATTAAAATATTATTAAAAAATATATTGACTACAAGATATACAAGTTGTAACAGATTTTAATTAGGCATGTTTATCTTATATTCTAACTGCAGTTTTAGCATACATATTAATAAGATATAAAGCGATAACAAATAAAACGAAATTTTAGTGTATAAAACAGTTATTAAAAGAACAGTTGTTGTGTGATTAACGGTTATCAGAAACTGATATTTTAGTCTATATTAAGAACCTGGGAAATGAAGATCTTAAGAATTATTTTCAGAACTATCATAAAGGGGGGGGGGTTGGAGGAAGTAATACAAAAATAAAATACAAAAGTTTTTTTTAAAGAAAATGTAAATGCAAAACCAAAAAATAATGAAATAGTTAAGGCACATACGGAGAATAATGACAGCACTATGTATGGAATAGAATTATAAAGGTCAGTACCAAGGTCAATGAAAACGTGGCCGACTGGGTAGAAATAAATTCAATAGTAAGTCAAAAAAGATCTTAAGAACTTACAAGTCAGTAATTGAGAAACTAAAGCACGAGGCAAATTGCTTTGGATTTAGATGTCGTGCTGAGGTTTATACATATACTCAAATCTT
This sequence comes from Latrodectus geometricus, assembly GCA_026290005.1. Classification (NCBI taxonomy): domain Eukaryota; kingdom Metazoa; phylum Arthropoda; class Arachnida; order Araneae; family Theridiidae; genus Latrodectus; species Latrodectus geometricus. The sequence continues at coordinate 396,012 of JAPDSC010136462.1, forward strand.
TATTAGGCTACAAAATCGCTTATTAGTGTATGAATATTTTCCGATTATAATAGGATGTGTTTCATTTACATTTGCATTATAAAGATTTTTCTTATTAAAATATCTAATTATTTAACTAAATTTGGAAATAGTATTGAAATATGGATGTTTAATTGAACTGAGAAAATATTAAATAATTGAAAATAACTTATATCTTAACATTTCCCCTTTGCATGCTATTCTCTCTTTTCTAATAATAATATTCTAATAACATATTTTAATTTCGTTTTTCAAGCTATTTATACATGTCAATTAATATAAGCTATTTTAAAGGAAAATTCTTTATTTTGCTTAGCTACCATACAGTCATTGATCATTACAAATATTATTTCATGATTTAGGTTGCAGATTTGTTAAACATCAAAAAGTTTGAATTTTCCAATAATAATAGATTAAATTTATGGCATACATTATATTCTTTCAAAAATTTTAAGCCATAATTGGTGGTTTTCAGTTTTTTCTAAGAACAGAAAAATGAGGTACAGGATTTTTACAGATAAGGTGGAATATATTTTTATTGTGCTATTTTTGATTTCACACGAAAATTTTTAATCGCGGATTATGATTCATTCCTTGAACATACACTTTCCTTTAACTTTTTATAAACCGAAGTAAAGTATATATTAAGTTGGGGAAAAAGAAATCCATTATTTTTACGTGAATTTTATGCAACTTCTTTTGGATTCACTTTGTAAAAAGATTTAAAACAGCTTTCATGTAGATTTTTAGGTCTTGCGAGTTACGAATGCTGACATGCGGTTAATTTCGATCATTTTTGATATTTTATAGACATTTTCGACGATGCTGTATCCACATGCGAGGTTCATCTCTAACATCAAAAATACCCGAACGGAATCGACGAAACCAAAATTGTACATAACTGGTTGTTACAGTCTTATATAGGACGATAAACACCTTTCACAATTTTAGTCACCCGGCTATCTTTTTCGCCGTTACAAGAGAAAAACGAAAATGTATCGAATTTTCTGTTTATTGTCTTCCATTTTTAAAACCTTGTACTCGTAACTGAATTAATTAAATAAAAAACCGCAAGAGGATATTTTAGTGTCAAATGTCACCTTTCCAACGAGCATAAATCTGAAATTGTTTGATAGATACCTCACGAGATATCGATCACTACAGACGTCTACCAAAAAAATAATGGATTATTTTTTCCCCAAACTAATATATTTAATATTTTCATTAGGTATTTTTATTGTTTCTCACCTTCAATTTGCTTGGAAATTTTGCTTTAATATTCTCTAATTTCCATACTTTATTTTATATCAATTTTCCTTACATATTTTTAATACTTCTTATTTGCAGGCACAAAAGATTTTATTCAATAACTGCAATTTCAGAAAAATGAGAAAATATGTTTCTCGTAATAGTTTTAAATAATTTCCCAACAATAATAATTTTTTATTACATTCTAAAATTAGTTATTTTAGTTTCTGTTAAAAGTTAATAAATGAGCTGTTTCGAAAAATATAGCAGCATTAATATTTTTGAAACATGTTTTTTTTTCAAACTGTGAAAAACAATATACGAAATATTCAATTACTTAATTACGAATATTACGAAATATTCAATTGCTATATTAAAAATAAAAAATAAATCTTTTAACTGAATATTTTAATCAAATCTTTTAATTCAAAAATTTTAAAATTTAAGTTTTTACATTTTAATTTACCCCTCCACAACTATTGAAACCTTCCCTTAAAATGCTCAGTACATAAAAAATCTTATCCTTATTGAGAGAATGGATGTTTACAAGTATTTTTTCTCGAAAAATCTTATTACATATTAGGAAGATATGTAATAAGATTTTTTATTTAACAGAATTTGACATAAAGTTGTTTAGTTTTCAATAAGGGGATAAGATTCCAGAAAGTAAAGAAAAGATTGCTTACGTTTCGATTAAGTACTTTTTAAAGTCTGAATGATTGCTCAATAATTTCTGAAACACCACAATCATGACGTATTTTTGCTTGAAATTCTTCACAACTATTTTTGGCTACAATGAATTACGTAAGCAGCGAGTTGCAGTAACTAAAATATCATATTTTCGAAATAACTGGAACACTTGTGAAATCGAATGTGTCTGTGTAAACACATTCTTCTTATTGTTTTCATCGTTATTTGCGTCTATAAATTCTGGGTTTCAACATTATCTAAAGCTTTCCGTAAGTCATTAAATTTTTATGAGGTTATTTTCCAAATATGAAAGAAAAAAAAAAGAGTGCTCAAAATAGGCATAGAAATCTATATGTATATAAAAAGTATATATATATATATATATATATATATATATATATATATTTATTTATTTATTTATTTATTTATTTATTATGTATATATATTATTATGAATAAAATAAAGGATATTTTCCTTCTGTCTCGTAACTACAAAATAACACCATAAAATTCTATTTAGGGTAACTCAAATTGTTTATTATTTTATCAATTTTTATCCCGTTTATCCAACATGTGTATTTTATATTAGACTTATTGGAAGGTTATGTAAATTTACTTACATAAATTAGTGAAAAGTTGAGCTGATTATAAATTTTTTTACCAAAATTTCTAACTTGTAGTTATTTGGAATCGTTGTATCTTTTAAAAATGTTTCATTACTTCAAAGGGAAATTGTAAAAATGTAAAGAAAATATTAAACAAAATGTCATATTTCAAGTTTTCTTTATTAAATAGCTATTATTTTCAAAAACAGTGCTACAAACTTCAAGTGTAAATTTGAATATTTTTGTCTATGGTTAACTTCACGTTAATATTTTATTTAATACATATAAAAGCTTTTTTTCTCAAATTTTGATCAATAATTAGCTATCAGTTGAAAATAGTAGGGAATTCTTTTATTTCCCATTACTGATTCTGTGCCATTACCTCCTATAAGTTTTATTGCTTGGAAAGCTGTAGATTTTCAATCAGAGACTTCAACCAAGAAAAAGAACAACCAAAACCTTGAGAAAATTTTCTTAGGTTTTTGGTAGTATTTTATATTAATGACTCTTTTTTATTATTAAGGATATAAGAATAATTTTTTAAAAAAAATCGTTTTCAGAATTTTCTTTTTAAAATAAATAGAATAAGTCAGTGTAAATCTATAAATCTAATAAACAATTGAGAATATGGTATATTATTATTCGTGAATATGAGCAATTATGTATGTTCTTTTGTTGTTTATAAAATTATTTCATAAAATGTTGGTTAAAGGAATGATTTCATTCCCTGAGGAGAGATTTTGAGTTTGATATCTGACCCAGTCAAAGATTATCGTGAAGACAGGGTCTAAGCAAATTGAATATTCATAAAGTTCAAAGTTTCACCTTTGTTGTGAAGTTAAAAATTTGCGGAGAAAGATAGTGTTCAGCTATTGATTATGAATCTTAGTTTTTGAAAAGACTATACGGTGGTTTACCACCATCCAGTGCAGCCTTAGATAAATGAAAGTTTAATATTTAGCAACAAGATAGAGGATTTTTTAAAAAATGTGCATTAATTTGTGTATTGATTTGTAAATAAAATAATTTATAAACTTAAATATTTTTCTAATAGTTAATTTGGTTAAATTGAAAAATACATCATTTTAAGAAATTTTACAAAACGTACTAACTGTTAATCATATTTTGGTTTAGTTGATCCTAAATTTAATGGAATCTCCTACATCTCTTAAATTATTTAATTCAAATATCATAATATTACTATAAATAATATAAAATATTCTTGAAATCAATATTTTAATATTAGATGTTGATAATAGGAAATTTGATATTTCACATGTAATACATAATTTCAATAAAATTGATTGTCCAACATTAAACGTTATTAAGCGCTCTCCAACATATTTTTATTCAAACACTTTAATTTCAAAATACAAAATGTTACTTTCAAAAATTTTTCATTTAATAATCCCTTGTGGCAAAATGTGAGTTATATCAAAAAGTGAGATATGTTTTTCTTCTGCAAAAATATCAGTTTTGTTGAAAACGCATGAGTATAATCGTTATATTTTATATAACTTAAAAAAATGTTTCAAACTTAAATATATTTTAAATTTTGTTCATAATCATAGTCTGTTTAGAGACAAGTTCTAATGCAGTATATATTCGTTTTCTATTTAATTTGATAATTTATATTTGTTATTATATACGATGAAATATATCTTGATATTCTATGAATGTTTACAGGTATCCATATAAATACCTACTTATCAAATATCTCATATATAAATCATCGTAAGTCAAAACATTTATGAATACATGATGCCATTCCCACATTAATTCACCTTGTCAGGTAACCTGGTCAGCTGAGAGAAGTGGTCGAATTATAATCAGAGCAGTAGCTTATGGAATGACAGTAGCTGAGAGCATAAATCCCATTTTGTAAATTAATGGAAGGGGGTAGGCTCATATTCATCCCACCATTGGAAAACGATGAGCCTACCACCCCTCCCTGTTTTCTGATTCTCAAACAATCAAGTGGATTAGTGGTTGGAAATCTCTCCTACACCCCCAGGATTTCGAAATCAACTCGTGATTACATTACTCACCCTCCCAACGGATTTTGAATTCGTTACTGAAAAAAAGGAAGCACGTCAATGTGTAGTCTAACATTATGTTCTTATTTTACTAAACATATTTACCATAATTTCTTCTATTGTTTTATTGTGGAGGGAAATTTTTTTTCCTTTTAAATCTTTTCTTTTCAAGTTATGTTTATATTTTTCTCTTTTTTTATATTTGAATAGACTTCATCGTTTGAAGTGACAAATTAAATGTATTTTCACAAACTAAATGCCCTCGCTAATCTGCATCATTTTACAACATGTACAACTCTGTAAACCTGTACCTAGATTTCGGAGATCCTGAATATAGTTTTGTACTGAAAAGGCTTTAAAGTAATGCAATGAAAACTGCTAGAGAACATACATTAGATATTTATTTTTTGCACACAGTATACAGAAATAAATAATAACAGAATGAATTTTGCATCGCGAAGTGAATTCTAATGAACATTAACTAAGCATAAATCAAATGAGAAGTATAATGTTTGAAAACCTTCTTTTCATTTACGAAGTTAATAAATATTGAAATCAGGATTCTTTCCATCCACCTTCCAATCCGTTTCCGACTAACGACGTATTGGGAAAGGTGAAAATACATTCGCTAAAGTGAGTAAAACAATATTTTTAAACAGAAAATATAGTAGATATCACGTTTCCTTAAAATTTGCATTGTACGAATGAAGAAAGTATGTGTTCCAATGTCTTAATTATTTTTTCTTTTTGAATTTTCTGTCAGCTATAACGCATAAAAGGCAATTTAAAATCAAGAACTTCAAAAAGTTGAGGAACATTTCGCGCTTCTTCCTTGAAGCGAGAAATGTTCTGAATATCTGAAGGAACTGAATATTACTTCTTTAAATTAATTATATTTTCAGAAAAGCAACTTAACATAAAGTTCAGATCAGCGAATAAACTAATTAGATGCTCTGTTTTCAAAATTTTGAAAAAAATGAAAATTTTTTTTAATTTGTTGGAGACCAGCATTTTGGTGTATAAGCTTCTTCCATTTCCGTAAAGTAGTTTTCGATTCTACTGCCAAAAAACATTTGAAGAAGAAACTGAACAAAGATTATTATTTATGTAGATTGAAATGTTTTTCATAAAAAGTTTCGATTGGCTCAAGTTTTCAGCCAAAATAATTCAGGTCGCAAGAACAGCTAGCTATTCGAGTGAATAAATATGGTAATGAAATAATGTTATGTTGGCAGAATTTCTGCTAAGAAATTAGATACAGAAATTCATTTATAAAGATAGATACAGAAATTCATTCACAAAAAACAAATTTTAAATGCATTGCACAAATTAAAGTGGTGTATTGAAAATTTAGCCGATAACCAACAAAATATAAAAATGCTTTCGAAAATAAGTACTTTTAATTTAATAAACATGTTATATTTTTCTTAACTACTTACTTAGTTATTGAAAATTTTTCGCATGGAATGTACGAATTTGCTACCACTCCTTTTCTACAAAATATTTTCACCCTCTTCAAAGTGTTTATATTAATCATGAAAATAATCTTTTATTTTTATGAAATACTTTATAAACCCCACTAATTCTAATTTTATATGCAGTAAATTCTAAAATCCATATCGGAGGGAATTAATTTTAAGAGCGTATAATTTATTAAACTCAAATTGATATTATATAATGTTAATATATAATCTATATTTGTCAACATTTCTGAAATAATGGCTATTCGTGAAAGGCTTTAAGAATCAATGTTATTAATAAATATTTATGATGAAATAACAGTTAAAAATGTTTTCTGAAAGAGTATGAGTAAAAATTTGAAAGAGATTTTAAAAGCGGAGCTAGATTCATGCAATATTCATTTCCGTGCAGAAACCGGAACTAGATTTATATGCATTCTATATTTCCTCCCTATGTTATCTTAATAGAAACGATATCTTGGTAAATTTTCCAAGCGTAGTCAAATGCTGAGGAATTTTATGACTGTCGGAGTTTTTCATCTTCCTCCTTTTCAAATGTAATTCTACTCTAAATATTTTTATGTATCGAAACATTCGACGATTCCGATAAGATAGAACGATCGTTTCCTTTTTTAGATAATGTATCAGAAAATAAAATTGAATTGCTATAACATTGTTGCAAAACTATAGATATAAAAAGAAATTCGTATGATAAAAATGCATTTCGGAAGTATGGAAGATTTGATTTATAACTCTTGACTGCTTATAATTCATTGTAAGACATTGTGAAGTAATTTCGAAAATGTGCGAAAACATTTTCAGGAATATGAAATTCTCAGGGAAATAAAAACGTTAAATTATATGAAAGATATACTATGAGGGGTAATAATTAGATTAGGAAGATATACGTAGATATACGAAAGATATAGATATAAAAGATATACGAAAAATTACGACGAATCTGTACGGGGATAATCAATACTATCAAACTATAAAGGACATACCTCATACAAATAAAATTGATCACCTCTATTTTATGCCAATTTCTTAATGTTTTTCCTTTTAATGTTATTTTTCAACTTAAAACATTGTTGACGGGATATTGCAACGGAGACTGTTAAAATGATATTTTTTCAATTCATTAATTTAATAACAAAATAATTTTATTCCGTCAGAATAGATTGTGAATACAACTCACAATCCGTTCTCCATTAAGGCTCTACGTAGTGGGTGTTCAAATGATTTACAACTTTCAACTGTTTATTAACAGTGCCTGATAAAATTATTAGAGCTCATCGTGATTAGTGGCAAGACTACGAACTCCTCAGAATCGAAACTCAAGGTTCGATTCCAGGCACTGTTGAAAAATTGGAGACAGATAATTTAATTCTGCTTCTGTATGCACATTTGCGAGGTGGGTGCTTGAGAGTTTTCCAAATACCCTTCTTTGTGACACGTGTATAAATCTTGCTCCACTATCTATAAAAAGTCCTCTCTATTGGCAGAAATATGAAGTGGATGCTAATAAGTCTTATAATGTTCTCAGAATATTAAGCTTTCTACAACATCAATCTTTAAATATGTCTAAATACCAAAATACTGTCCTTGCAGAAATATTCGATAACATTGCATATACATCAATATTTTACCGCAATTCTAAATACATAACGCTTTACATAAACTCACATATAACAAACATATTTATATAATAAATGAAATTCATTGAGATTTTTTTTTTTCCTGCAACAAAAATCCTTATTAACAGCGTATCATCAATTTACATTTTACAAATTTCCACAGAACTGCTAACAGATTTGCAATCTTTTTACCATCTTTAAACTGTAAAATAATCATTTTTAATACAAAAGTGAGTTCTTGCAAGAAAAGGATTTAAAATTAAAAAACAAAATTTATCACAAGAGACATCATTAAAATTCTATTTGCAAAATCATTCTTATTATCCTTATTGTACAGAAATTTTGTTCATTTGACAATATTGATTTTGTTATTGGTTCGCAATCACAGCAGGATGATTGAATTTTACTTTTCAAATCCTGAAAGCAAACTTGACATCCCTTCCTCCTTCAAACAAATGGCGCCGTAATCGTTTTCAATGAAAGTGCCTTTGGGGCGATTTCGACCCCTAAGAGAACATTCATGCACCCCACCCCGCAGCACGTGCTTTGCCTCCCCGTCTCTCGTCACCTGGTATTAAAAGCAATCACTGAATGATGATCCTCCCCCTTCGATCCTCCATATGCTGCCTGGAAAAAAAAAAAGGAAGGGGATCGGGATATTAATTTCAACTCCAGTGGACAGAAATTGTATCGGAGTATTTTCTTCCTGGAGACTGGATAAGTCGAGTAATCCATGCTAGGAACCATCTTTGACTTGTTTAGACTGAGTCAGTTTTTCTAAAAAAAAATGCTTTTGATATTAATATTGGCAAAATGTACTGCGAAAAGGTATTTTCACTTTTGGATTGGATATTGATTATTTTTAGTTTCATTGATATTCTTATAACAACATAAGTGACAAGAAAAAAAATAAAGTAAGCCAATACTTAAAAATTTCTTTTAAAAAGTCACCTTATAAATTTTTAAAAAAACAAAAATATTAAAGCATAAAGTTAATTAGTTAATATAAAGAGAATGATAGAATACTAGATTTTAAAAAGTAATAAAAGTCTAATAATGTATGAAATGTTTTATATAATTTTATTATATTATGGATCTTATAGTTAGAATACAGAAAATATTAAACAAGAAGTCTCTGTCTGTTTGAATTGTGGGTCACGATCAAATTAGCATACGCAAGCTAATTTGATCGAGACCTACAATTCAAAGTGGATTTCGATTCACTTCAACCATTCAACCCAAAGTGGGATTCGAACCCACTAACTGTTGCCCAAAGTACAGAGTGCTAAACATTTAGCTGCCAATTATTCATATAACGATTTTGTTATTTTTTCAGATATTTTCTTTTTTTTTCCTCAGTATTTAATTCTTTCTTTCATTCCATGAAAATTAATTATAGAACCAAAATTTTATGAACAATGAGCTTTTCAAGATTTTGCAATTCCCAAAATTTTATGCATGCTTAAAATTAAAATATAAAGAAAGAGACTGCTTATATAATACAGTGCAAAATTTATCATAATGCCATCAGAAAATTATATAATTTTTTTTATCAGTTTATAAATTATTTTACTATAAGTGTAATTATATCGAATAACGAAAATTGTTTCTCATATTATTCCATTCAATAATATAATCTATATTCATTAGTTGATGATTAACAGATTTTATATTTATGTATACAAAGAGAAGTTATACTTCAATATTAAATGAGAGTTAGGCTTTTTTTTCTCTTTTTTTTAAGATAAAGTAGAATTTTTAAGTTTTTCCCATTTAACTAAGTTTAAAATTTGTTAACTAATAACTTTATCAAATAAGAACGAAATCAAGAATAAAGCCCCAAAGCTATTAAACGAAAAATATTTTAATAATTAACAAGTAACATATTTATAAGAAAAATGGAAAAGAGTTTTTTCTAAAACAAAGAGGAGTCAATGGTGCAGATAGTAACATTAGATTGCTTCGGCTTCATTTAATCTTTATGAAGAGAAAAATAAAATTTGCTCACCCACACTCGAATGAAGACAATGGAGGAAAGTTTCTTTTTTATTTTAGCTTCTTACAAGAAAATTTCATAGGATACAACTTACACAATTTTGAAGTTTCCTAGTGAACATACATTTATGTAAACATTCGATTTCATGTAGAAATATGATTCATAGAAAAACAATTAAAAGATCTCTGTAAAAGAAAAAAGGAATAAAAAGAAAAAAGTAATTACCAAGGCGAATTACAGCCAGAAACTGAAAAGGTCATACGACAAAGTGAAAATATTATTAATGGTGCAAACTCATGTACAATGTTATATTTTAACATTGATATAATTTGTGTAACTTCATTTCGTAGAAACGACATCGGAAAGATGTTTTCCACTTCTTGAACACATTCAAACAGCCTGCGATGGAATCCCTGGAATGCTCGGTTATTACATCTCGAGATATGCTTTCGTGACTTATCTTCCATTTCAGGCCAGTGATGATTATAGAACATATGCTTGGCGACTTATTCTGACAAGTGCTTTGAGTCTTAGTTGCATTATCATCTTTCTTATGAAATATTTTCCTGGAGACTACCATTCCAAATTTTCTTCTACTAATTTATCATTTTTAAATTTTCTTAACTATCTCCCTTTAATATTGGGTTTATGGTGATTTTATATTATGTTCTAAACATAGATTAAACATTTTACCATTTTTATTCTTTGTTTTTTATAGGCTGTACATCATAGATTAACTAATGTGTAAAAATAGTGTGTAGATATTTACAATACATCATAATTTGTAAGACAAAATAAAAATTACGTATTTAAAAGAAAATACTCAGAAAGCGGAATTACAATAAATTTGTATAACCTTATTAAAATGCAATACAAGTTTGAGAATTAATAGTTTATTCACAGCTTATATATAGCATTGTTAACTGCTATAACTCATTTTAACTCATTTAGCAGCTATGCTTCAGTTTAATTTATTCTATTATTTAACATTTTATAATAATGTGGATGTATAAAATAATCTGTCAAACTTTAGTATTCTATACTAAATTTTGACACATTACATAAAATATTACTAAGAACTATTTTTATATCTACATTAAATTTCATCATTACTCAAAAGAATTTTATCAAAAATACCAGACTTAAAAAAAGAAATCCAACAAATTTTTTACCTTATTAAATAAAGTCCAAAATGTATTCATGATTATTTGCTTTATTTTTCTTAATTTGAGATCAGTAAAATATATTAAATAATTTATCAAATTTATAACTGTCATTTGTTTGGTTGCCTATTTTTGCCGATTGCAAAGTTATTAAATACAGCCAACCTTCTAATAAATTTCATCCATGATCCAGACTCGAGTTGGACACTTGAGCCGGCATTCTTCTCTCAAAGCAACGGCATACCAGCAATTGGACATTAGATTCACCAGAACTTTTAACATGTATAGTACTTCTCAACATAATGGTTCCTTAGCTGCTTTTGATATAGAACTCACAACCTCTCAGGCATAAGAACAATGCTCTTCGTAACAGACTTTTGTGGGAGTCAAAATTAGTAATTTTTTTATTGCGTTTGTTCCAGTTACCATTTGCCAGCCACTGCCAAATACTTCAAAAGTTTGAATTACAATCGACTGAGGAGGTTACTACCTGAATCGGAACTTGCTTACCCAAATTTCCATACATGCTGGACATCAAAACCTACGAAAGTTCTCCTTTCAATGATTTAGTTCTCTTAATGTAGTTCTCTTTGAGATCAGGATTTAAACATTACTTAATATACACGAGATCACTATTTTTATTTGCAATCTACCACTAAAACACTTATATTTGTAGTTGTGAATTTACATAGCTCAGTGCCATACTTCTTAGATATTAAAGCAAATCCAGATGTGTGTTTTTTGTATATTTGGTAAAATTTAACTCCTTAGCTAAACCATTAAACTTCCATATAATGTTATAGGAGTTTAATGGTCAAGTTTAAGGTGCATAAAACCTTTGACGATCAGGACAATCTTTGACGTGACTCAAGGAGTCAACGACACTAACATTTTTCCGTCATGGGTGAAACACATTTAGCTATTGGGTTAGCATAATAATAAACATATAAAAAAATTTATTTTCATTTCTGTTATTTAAAGTAAAAAAGCCAAAGGTAAAATTACACACATAGATAAAATTATTTATTTCGAAAGCATTTTTTAAACAAAATAGCCGTATATGCAGTGAAAATAATATATTTAACGATGGAAAATGTGCATGCAAAATTATTTTAAAGTGACTTTAAAATAAATTATTAAAATTGCAACCAAAAACAAACAATGTATTCTAAAATACTATATGGATAGTTCAGAAAAGACAATTAACATTAAGACCATTATATATGGCACCGCAAATTTAATTAACATATAACAAAATTGTTAATTTTAACGGCTTTAATTAACAACTACGAATTTCAACAAATTTTCACATTTGATTTTCAGCAGTTCTAAGAAATCTTAAATTTTCACTTTACTTGAACATATCTTAAGTTCCTTGATAGACTTCTGATCTCAGAAAACTAGCGTTTAAAGTTAATACCATCACCGTTCCATAGATTCTATTGATCTGGTTTAGTCATTATTTGCGTAAATGACAAATCAGACTGGGATCTACAATTTAAAAGGGATTCCTATGTACTGCAATAGCACAAACCCGAAGTGGGAATCTAACCTACGAAATATTGAACTGAAAGCCAGAGCGCTAAGCATTCCGCTCTTCAACTTCATATTCCTAAGAAAAAATTCCTATGTAATTTTTATAATGGAAAAATATTAAAGATTAGATTAGATTATTCTTATTATTATATTCATTAGATTATATTTCAAAATAAAAATATTGGTGTACTATAACAGTAGAAAACAAATATCTATTGATATCAATGCCTTTTTCACAGAAATGTTTCTAATAAAAGAAAAATTTCATTTTCAAAGTTACTAAATTATCACTAGAATAAATTCGCTATGAATTTATTCCTTTCGTACGATTTACTAAATATATTTATAACAAAAAGACGACTTAAAACCACCGATCCGTTAATAAAATACTTCAAGAAAGAAACAAAATTGAATGGCATCAGTCACAAGTGGGGGCGTTTGGAGTCAAAGTAAAAATTGCTTTTTTTTATATTTCAAGAGCATAAAAGCATCTAAAAATAGCAAATATGGATTTAGGAATGAAAAATATTTGACTATAAGCTATTTTTTCGAAAAAAAAATTGTGTTTTACTCAAAATGAATTGCTTATTTGTGAATAAATAAATAGCAAGATAACTTAAAAATATCGAATCAAAAGTATTACAATTATGAAATGCAATATGTTTTAAGCAATTTAATGCAAAGAATGTTATTTTAAACAGATATTTTTATATGATATCAAATTAAAGTTTTACACACACATTTTAAACCAATTGTTGGAGAATAACGGAACAATACATTTTGAACTTTTTAATGAAGCTCATATAAAGGTTATCCAAGTTAAAAATTTGAATATCCCCATTTTTTTTTACTTTAAAATTGCTGAAATAATAAAATAAAATAACTATGAACTTAAATCATAAGCTGTATGTTTTGAAAGATCTTATTATTAAGAAATCGGATCACTGTAATGCTCAACATGTTATACATGATATTAAGAATAAAATTTTGCCCATTTTAAATATATTGTTTTTACTAACATTGATTGAGATGAAAACATTATAATTTAATGGCTTTATTCCTTTGTATATTCATACTTTATCGAAAAGGAAACTTAATTATTCAGATGATTTATGGATTTATTCATGCAAAATAAACTGAAATACATATGTAGAGTAGATATTCAAGCATAACTCTCTGTATTTTAAACTCAATATTTTTAATTAAATTCATTTCATTAAATCAAGTCACTAATGCCATTAAACAAGATATTTTAAAAATTAAAAATGAAACAAAGTCAAACAAAGCTTTAAAACGATTAAAGTAAAATTTCATTTGAAGTAAAAAATAATAACAGAACTTAAGAAAGATGCCATTAAAAAAACGTAAATTACATAATAGATAATAAGCGAACTAAAAAAAATTTTACTGAAATGAGTTACACGTGCAATATTTGATTATTTGTGATAATCCAACGTTTGTGTTGTGATATTTGTTAATTATTATTATAATAGAAAATTATTTTGATTAATGTTTGGTTATTTTTTGTTGCTTTTTAAGAAACTTGTCCATGATTTTCTGTTGATAATTCAAGATTTCAACAGAAAATCATGGATGATTTTATAGTTTTCCTGTTAGTTCAAAGGTATTCAAATAAAATTACCTTTAAAATCTCAGTTTAATATACATTTAGGATTTGTTTTCCAAGAGTTTTAACATTCACTATAAACCTTGCTTCATTTCATATAAATAATTCGCTTTTAATTTTATCACAATTTTCTATATTGTACTTAAATAAAAGTAGAGTGTTTTGGAAAATCTCAAGAATTAATTGAATTTTGATTTTGATTTGACAGAACATTTGATTTAATCTGCAATAAACATAAAGTTTTAATCTGCAATAAACATAAAGTTTAACTTAATTGTGTAAAATTTAAAATGTCGTATCTTTTCTCCTGAAGCAGTTCTATTTGGTCGAAAATAATAACTTATATCTAAAACTACATAAAAATTTATTATGCTTTCATTACGTTGCAGTCAGTTGAAGTTAACAAATTGCTTATCTTTCTTTTCTCAACTCGTGCCAAATAATACATTTTCCGTGTATTATCAAAGTGCACGCCTGTTTATCTCTGCAAAAATAAAAAGTGACAATTTATCAAACTAAAAACTATTTATGTGACTCTATGCAATCAAAAACTGTCCCACGTTTCATTTTTCATTTCATTTTCTTTATAGTACAGATTATCTCTTAGCTCAGCATTGTGTCACTATTACCAATATATGATCGACAGATGAATTGACAAATTTATTAAATCAAAAATTTGTACAAAATCATCCTGTTTCATAACTTAAATACTAAAGTTAATTGAAATCTAAAAGTGTAATTTATATTTTATTTGGTGGAAATGTATATTTAAGAGCTTTGAAATGTTCGAAAGTTAGATTCTATTGTATAATAGATGCGTAAAGGAAACAGCAAAGTAATCAATTATTAACTTTTTTAAATAAAATTTAGCTTATTATTAAAATTTCAAAAATCGCAATTTTATTGTGCTAATTTTAAAAGTTTTGTAAATTATCAGAAAAAAAAGACAGTCATTTATTTAAACTCACAATAAATTATTTACATTTTAGAGTATTTATGCGCATTTGAATATTTATGTGCGTGAATGAAGTCATTTTCTAGTTCAAAATTATTACCATGGTAACTTTCGAAGGTTTTTAGGCTGTACTTGTTATACTTTTCAGTAATCGTTCTACCACCTCTTCTGCAAGGTTTAGTTTTTAAATTATTAGATTTAAAAAATATAAAATATTTGCTGCACTGTCTACCAATAAGTATTTGGACACCTGTGATGGAAAAGAAAAACTAACTTTATTCAAAATCAATTGTTGGTAAAGCCTCAACGAGAGGCAATTACAGCGTGAACCCCCCGGGGCATACTTTCCACAAGTCTTTGCATTACAACTAGTGGTATTGTCTAACACTCAGCTTGGAGTAGACATACAAATTCCTTCACCGATTATTCCTTCGCCGAATTAAGGGCAGTGTACCCCTTAATTCGGTGATCCAACTCGTCCCAAAGGTTCTCGATAGGGTTCAGGTCTTGTCTCTGGGCAGGTCAGTCTATTCGATTAACTCCATTGGCACCATACCAAGCCATGGTTAACCTCGAAACATAAATGGTATTGTCGTCCTGAAAGTAACAGGGGCCCAACCCGTAAAATTGCCTCAACTTATGAAGTACATTGTCATCCAAAATGGTGCAGTAGGCATCGGTGTTGAGCTTACCTAAAATGAGGTCCAAGGGTCCCAGTCCATACCAAGAGAAACACCATCTGATCATAATTCCACCTCCGCTGAATTTGATTGTTGTCATAATGCATTCTGACCGGAGAAGTTATCCAGGCAAATGCCAGACCCTGCCAAGGTAAAGGGTGAACCTTGATTCGTTGCTCCAAAGAATTCGTTTCCACTGATCTACGGTCCAATTTCGATGTGCTTTGCACCACGTTAACGGAGCAGCGCGGTTGGACTTTGTAATCGAAGGCATATGGGCAGCAACACGATCATGAAAGCCAAGCAGATGTGCTTCCTTACAGATGGTATTAATTGAAACAATACTCCTGGATGCCTGTTGAAACTCCTCGGGGATGAGCGCCATCGGTTGGGTGCGTTTCTGTTCGAATTTCTCGGAACAGTACTCGTCGATCTCTACCTCCCAGTTTCGTTGGTGACTCGGGGCACATTCCGACATTCACCGTTCACTTTTCACTTTTTAATCAGATATGCCTCTGTCGATTTTGGGTACTTCAGATCGCTAGATATGTCCCTTAAGGATCGGCCTCATTTGTGATACCCGATCATAATACCTTTCTCGAAATCAGAGAGCTGAACTGCGCGGCATCTTGCATGCGACTAATGCCGATGTTGTTTCCCACACGATATATACCGGGAGAAACCGTGACGTACCTTATGACCGCTGATGTCGTCATTTGCATAGGTGTCCAAATAATTATTGGTAGACAGTGTATAATTAATTTTTGAGTTATTAAGCAACTTATTAAAAGACTAAAAAGCACTAGAGGATTATGCTATAAAATGCATTGATTGTCCGATATTAAATATTATCTAAATTATAATATATTCAAAATCCTCACATTACTGGTAGTAATATAATCAAAACTGGAAACTCTAAAATAGCTTAACTCACAATATTAAAATTTTATTGTTTAAATAATTAGATATGAGAATATTTAAAATATTTATATGTTTATCTAGAATTCTAGACATTTGTTTTAAGCATTTAAATTTACAAATGGCACATTCTGTCATATATAATATAAACTTCATATACTTTATCAAAATTAAAATTATTAAACAATAATGATTATGTCTTTATAATTTTGCTTATTGATTTTTCATATTACGTTAATATTGGTCTTATATATATACCACGTACATAATAATTTGTTCTATCCAAAAATAAGGCTTATGTGGTGGATATAAAATAAATATAATATAGAATAATATTTCTAGTGAATGTAGCCGATTCATATAAGTTGAAATGAAATGAAAATGAGCGCCACTATCTAGATCTTTTTATACTGTTGCTTTCCCATTAGAAGAACTTTCTATGAAACTTTTCTTCTTATAGCATTTGTGCCACAAGTTCAATTGAGGCTCTATGAATGACATCCAATAAAAAATGATACTTTTTAAGGTCGAGATAATAGGATTTGAGAAAAGAGTTATTGATTTTCTTTCCATGATACGCCTGTTGGATAAACAGATATGTCAAATATTTGATATTTACGTTTTGTGAGCTTTTTGGTGGGTAAAAAGAGATAACAAGCTAGATGTTCTTTTCTTTTTTTTCCTTTAAGTTGTGAGAAGTAGTTTTGTTAGAGGCAAAATAAAATATACAAACTATCGATTTTGCAAAATGTAAATCCTCTTAACTTTACTTATAAGGATTAAAAATAATCCTTAAAGAATTTTTTTTTCAAAAAAAGGAATAGCTTGTGTTGAAAGTAAAGTTTTTATTGCCTCTATATTGAACATGGTGTGTGTATGTATGCACCAGTAAACTTTCCTGTACCAAGCTGTGTTGCTTGTGCTGTGAATAGCTTGTGTTGAAAGTAAAGTTCTTAATGCCTCTAGATTGAAGATGGTGTGTCAGTCTAACAATTTGAGGATGTTTCAAAGCACTATAATATATCCACCACATATAAATTATAATTACTACTTACTTTTCTTAACAGCATATTAGCCATAAAAAGACAGAGGATATTTCATAGCTAATGGGGCATATTCACGTCTTAAAGGTGTGAAACCCGGAAAACATCTGTGGCTACCACCCGATAGATGTCCATGCAGAAAACAAAAGCGCTGGCTCCCTTTCCCTTTGTTCAACAGTGACTGGGATCGAATCCAAGACCTTTCGCTCCGAAAAGCGTTGTTTTATCACTAGGCCACGGCAAGCCTCATTTCATTATTTAACAAATAAATAACTTTTATAAAGAGCATTTAAAACACTTGCTTTCTTCACTAAATTATGATTATCTGAAAATATCACAAAACAGAGAGAAATCATTTGTTGTGAAGCCTATAACAGAATTCAGCATATTTTAAAATCCTAATTAAAATTGTTACTGAATTTACTAGCTGATATAACTTTTCAAAATTTCTTGATTTTTCCAATCAATTTTTCATAGTATTATTAGGAGGAGAATATAATAAATCTCTCATAATTATTATTTTTTCAGTTTATCACGCATTTTTTAATAGATACATATTCTTGAATAATTGGTAAATAGTGAAAGTGGATAGTTTTAAAAAAGCAATTTTGCTTTTCTTAATAATATGAAAATTATGATTTCATTTTTCCTTTTCTATTATGCCTTATTTTTTTAGAAGCAATTTCTTCTAATTTATTTCTTCTTAATTGTTAAGTTTGGTTGCGAATGATTGTTATAAAATTATAATAATATTTCATGTGTTACAATGTCAAATGACAATTTATGTGCTACAATATTTCATATGTTACAAATGCAATTTTTTGTAAATAAAGTTAATTTTTAATGTAATTTTCCTGATATTATAACATCTTAATATTAATTTTCCAAATAACTTAATAAAGTAAGAATACGAAATGTAAAAATTTTCAAAATTCTTGATATTATAAAAAAAGTTATGCAAAAGTAGTTTTCACCTCGAATTCATGAAATAAAATTTATTAAAAAATAATTTGCAGATGCAAATTGTTATTGATAAAATATTAGATGGTATTTTTATTTAAAATTGATTGATAAATGTTATTTTTTTAACTATATTTTATTTATAATTATGTAACAATTTTTCCTGTATGCTTTTCTGAAATGGTTTTATTTTTTTCATCTTTTTAGGAATAATTCGGAGGCCTTCGATGAAAAAACTTTAACATCAAGAGTGCTTATACGGTTTACAGTGAAAGAATAACAATTTATTAATTAATTTCTTATTCAAGAAGACGATTACATCCATTTATTAAATTAGAAACTATTTAAATTACAACCTTAGATGAGGGCATCGTTCAAATTTTAAATAAAAATGTCAGATGTATTTATTTTTCACTGACGTCTTTCGTTACTTTGTCTGATAAATAAATGCTTTGAGAAGCTTACGATTACAGAGAAGAATATTTTAAACAGTATCAGAAACAATCATGCTGGCTTACTAAAATTATTCAGCATTTGACAGCCTCCATCAGATTTTAATTAAAATGAACGAGAAGAAAGCTAATCTGAATTGTAAATGTCTTCACAGTGCAAAATTGCACTTAAAACCAATCTCATTATTTCTAATATAAAAAAAGACTGCTTTGAAATATCAAGTAGAAAATTTTTTATTAAAAATTCAAGAAACTTTTGGAAAGAAGAGAAAATGAGTGACTATTATTTTTAATGAACACTATTCTTCGAAGTGAATAATATTGAAAATTTGTTCTTCATGTGTATGAAATTCCGTTATGGTTGTGATTAAGTATTGATGTTATACCCACAAGAACACATAGATAAACAAATTTTTTAGAATGTGCAACGAATTGATTTTTTTACAAACTATCACATAGAAATCAGTTTTCGAAAGACAAAGACATTTCACTTACACTACAGATTCTGTTTTGAATATTTAAGAAAAATTTTTCAAGTAAAAAGAAAAACTCAACGCCAAATAAAAAAAAGGGTTTAAATTGGATAATGTCTTGCTTGCATTTAGATGCACAGTTATTTCCAATTTATTTCTAACTAGAAGTATGTAACTTTCTCATTTCTAAATCTCTACCAAAAAGATGTGCAATGAAAATAAGCGGTTACTATCCGCTACATGAAACAAATCCTCATGTAAGCAGATAAAGGGAAAAGCTTCTTGAATCTCTTACCTAGCCCCCTTCTTCACCTTGTCTCAAACCACCATCCCAGTCGCCATTCCTTCAGAGACATGCAGAACCTAATGCGGAAGCAGTACTCGAAGGGCGAGCTGCCCGTCGGGGAGAAAATGGAACTACGGGAGATGCAGGGTAGACTCATCATCAACAACGGTGACGTGAACCCTGGGTATGGATCAACGAACATCGCTTTCGATATGGGAGACGTCAGTCCCCAAAGTCGGGTGACTGTGGATATGGTGTCCACTGTAGAGGCCGACAAGTCTGAATTCAAACCAGAAAGTGATGATACCCGTGAGTCTTGGGACAGCAAGCTGCAATTCATGCTCGCTACCATCGGGTACGCAGTAGGACTGGGCAATGTGTGGAGGTTCCCGTACCTCGCTCAAAAGAACGGTGGCGGTAAACTTCAATTTCTTCTATTTAAATATCCTATAAAATAATTAATAAATTACTGATATTTTATTTAGTTACTCTTAACCCTTATTTGCATAATGGTGGAAATTTCCATCATAACCTATAATGCCCAAAAATTATATAAAAGAAGAAGTTCATTTTAAGTTGATCGTGTTTGGATACTTTTTTAATGTCCATTACATAAAAAGAAACATAGCTGTCAAAAATAAACAAGTGTCATTATCAGTGAAACGAGCTTAAAGTTGTCTCATTCCGCTGTTTGTTGTAGTTGCAATAAACGTATGATTTCGTTTATAATTTTGTTTTATTATATTAGAGTTTCTGTTGCTAAAAAATTGAAAATGAGTGAAAGAAAGGTTTGTAACACGTGTTTCTGTTATTTTCCTCTTTTATTTCTATTTAGTACTAAGCTAATAATCTAACTTTGGATGATGATGGAAATTTTTAGCATATTGTTTTTTGCTAAATTTATACTATAAATATATATTAAGATTTTTTTAACCATTTTTCCTTTAATTTTGAACATGGATTACATCAACTTGATTAATTTCACCAATAAAGAAAAAATCATGCAAAGAAGGGTTAAATTATTCTTTCTCTTTCTTAAATAAGTTTAATATATTTAATAAGTTTTTAATATATTCTACCGATCTAACCACAAAATCATATGCCTAAGATGAAATATATTTAAAATCGCTTACTGAATTAGATTTTCCACTTCTATATGGAGACATAGTATTCATATCTTGTAAAGTAAGTTATTTCTTTTTACGAGACGTCATTGTTGTATTTAAAATGAAGAACAAAACTGAGACGTGAAAGAGCTTTTCAATTTAACGTTCATTCATTGCTCACTTGTGATAAGGAGATTTTAAATTCTCCCTTATGAAAGGAGAAGCTGAATGACGCAATAATCAAGAAAAGTTTGAATCTACCAATCATGCCTTCCTTTCAATTTTTTTCTTCTTTGGCATTTATCAAAATATAATGAATTAATTGTAAAGATAATTCTAAAAAATTTAAAAGTTACGCACAATTCATTCAAAATTTAAAACCGGAAAGTTTATTTGATAATGGAACAAATGATGTATTACATACAATCATTCTAAAAAAACTTCAATCATCCAGTATAACCCTATACAGAAAAAGGGCAAAATATTTCTAATACAATGGTGTGAAAAAATTATAAAGGAAGTATGTGAAAATATTTATTTTTTAAAGCTTATTAAAGAAATTAATAATTTCGTGTCTATTTAAAAAAATAAATAAATGATAACATCTACATTACATCATTAAATTATTTTTGCATTTAATAAAATATTTACTAAAATAATAACTCAAAAGAAAAAATTTGTTCTTTATAGCATATTTGAAAAATTAAGATCTCTTAATTATTCAAATGATTAAATGAATTAAAATTCATGCATTATGCTAAATGAATTAAAATTCATATTTCAATGGTGCAAGTGTTCATCAAAGTTCATTATTGCAAAGAAAAGTATATTGTGACAAAATGTAAGTATATACAATCCATTTTAGTGGAAAAGAAAAATTATTAAAAATGAAATTAAGTATACATCTGATTTTCTTCTGGAAATGCAAGAATGTACTGATTATAAATTACGAACATGAAACAAATGATACATTATTTTGTTATAAAACAAAACTTTTTTTATATATGTATATATATATTAAAATTGAAATATATCAAATCCAACATTTATTTTTTTAATGAATGCAGTCTTTTTATCAACAAGTTTCGAATATTTTTATCGAGACTATTTTTATGTTACTTTCTAAAATATTATGTTAGAACTGTCATTTCTAATTTTAACATGAGATTAAAAAGATCATCAAAATAATACAAAGAAATATGATTTATTACATTTTTATTGAAAGATTAAAGTTTTCCTTCATTGATTTATATTTAATATATTTCTCTATGTTAACATAATCATTAATATCATTTTTCCAAATTATTAACACAATTCGAAAAAAATCGAAACTTTTCATGGAAACAAGTACTTTTTTTTCATTAAGTCTCTTAAATTATTACATATACTAGTAGCAGTAAAAATTAATGCGCAAAATTAAGCTAATATGAAACACACATTAAATAGCTTTAAATCAAATTAACAAAAATCAATTTTGTATACTTTATGTGTTTATTTATTTCGTTTAAATAATAAAAAAGTAGTTTTTCATGTATTTATTCATCAGCCACAAGTCACTTTTTGTCATGAGTTCACAGTTGATATTTTCGTATCATTAGTTATCAAACAATGCAATTAAAATGTAATCTATATACATATCTAAATTGTTTAAATAATTTTTATTATTATAGCAAATGAAATCCAAAAGTTATTAATAATTATGTCATTCTTCCTAAAAAGGATAACAATAACAAAACAATATGCGATTTTATTAAATATTTCAAAATTAGGAAAAACATTATAATATAATAATAATAACATAATTAGCATTTTTTATTCATTTTCTTATCTTCAATTAGTAATTTTTTGAAATTTTATAACAAGTGGTTGATGTCTAGAATAATTAACATGGAGATTCAAATAATAACCATCAATAAGCTGAATAAAGTTATAAGAAGTAACACCATTTTACATACATAATTAGGAACAACTTATTGCGAAGAAACTGTTTTTATTAACTCAATACATTTATTAATTTCTTCTTAGAATAAAAACAATTCCAACAAGGTCTTAAAATTACTTGTTTCGATCTCTTTAAAAACATAATAAAACACAAAAATTAACATTTAATTCGAGAACATAACATTTCAGAACCTCAGCATGGCAACTGGTCTTTGCTTCTTATTTTCATTGTAACTTGATGACAACAAGAACAATAAGCAACTTGTTTTGTTGCCACCGGAAATTTTATAAAATAGTTCCGGTACAAAACTAAAAATAAATTGTCTTACAAAGATAGTTTACCTTAATAATTCAAAATATTTAAATATTTTGAATTATTAAAATATTTAAATATTTTGAAATAATTCAAAATATTTAAATATTTTGAATTATTTGTTCATTTTTTAATTCACGTTTTAAGTTATTTATTCGTAAACAAATCTAAAAAAAAAAAACCAACCAATTTATCATAAAGGTGTATATAACTTTATTTTAAAAAAATTAATTTTTAAAACCAAAACAAAACATTTAATTTAAAAAAAAATATTTTATTTTCAATCACAAATGTTTGTTAATTAAATACTTAATTTTATATTAATTCGTGTAACTGATAATTATTTAATAAAGTAGATACAATGTATTAATGATTCTAAACGTTTTTTTATTTGATTAGATTATTAACAATTAAACTTTCCATTTAAAATCGTAAGATGAGAAATAATGTTACGTTAAATTTGTAATTTATTTTTATGATTAACTTATATACTAATAAATATGTATGAAAAACAATCCATTGATAATATGAGTGAATGATTTAACTTCTTAAGAGTCTTAAGAACTCATTTATTTTAACAGTTACAAAATTTATCCCATACTAACGTTTGTACATAAATGTTTAATAACCCTAACCGTAAAAGTCCTCCGGAAAACCATCTTAAGGTTGGATGATAAAAAATCTATTTTTATAAAAGATTTTAATATCCAAGCTTAAGATGCAACTTCGTGTCCTTAGGCTGTCCACAATGCTGTGTTTAAATGTTTAATAGTTAAATATTTAAACATGTAAATAACCCTAAATGTCATAAAATAATTGATAAAATGCTACCTTGAAAAGCAGGTAAAAAATACAAGTAAAATAATAAATATCTTCAGTAAGCAACGCAATTATTTTTATAAAAGCGATTTTATTATTTTCATAAAAATATAGTAGCACAGTTGAAATATATTACTTCTGGTTTAATTAAAGTTAAGTCATTCTCTTTACAAATCGTTAAATATTGCACTGCGGAATAAAGTCTATGTTGGTTTCAATAACTTCCACTTTTCTCACAGGCGCATTCCTGATTCCTTATTTTATCATGCTGGCGGTAGAAGGCATCCCCTGCTTTTACATGGAGCTGGCGGTGGGGCAACGGCTTCGCAAAGGGGCCATCGGGGCGTGGAATCTTGTAAGCCCCTACATGGGTGGTATCGGCATCACATCTGCCGTAGTTTCCTTCAACGTGGCCCTCTACTACAACACCATCATCGCCTGGTGCCTCTACTACTTCTTCCAGAGCTTCCAGAGTCCCCTGCCATGGGCGGAATGCCCTAGGCAGGAAGGACCCAACAACACCTACATCATCGTCCCTGAATGCCAGGTAACTATCTTTCAAAATAAATACATTTGTGGTTTCATACAAACAAATGTTTCACAAATTTAACTGTAGATTTGAACAATAAAATCGAAAGTACAGTAGTACGATTCAGTACTATTAATTATAGATTTTTTTTTTGTTTTTGTTATTAGACCAAATATACAATTTTACAATCAAATCAAAACTGCCCAATCGAATCAAAGGTAAGATTTACAATCAAATCCAACAGTGTTTTTATAATAAAATTAATGTAAGAGTTTACAGTGAAACAACCAATCATATCTATATATGTCAAAAACAAATCACATTTATATAATCAAATCAAATACAGATACATATATTAAAACTGAATGTAGGGTTTTCAATAAAGTTTATTGTTCGATTATAGATTTGTACAATCAAATAATTTACAAAATTATACAATCAAATTTAATTGGATTTCTCTGCCAAGATCAATCAAATGCATATGTGGTCCCTCGAATCACGTGAAGATTTGTTCAATAAAATCAAGTATAGAACTATATAGTCAAATTAATCAGTTTTTTTTTTTACAATAAAAAATAAATAATACAATCTTGCCAAATGTACATTTATACAATTAAGCATTTTACTCATTCTTATAGATTTTCATAATAAAATTACTATATGGAGAAATGTACAGATAATTGAAATGTAAATTTGTGCAATAAAATCGTATCTAGAATCTTAATATTAGAACATCAAATGTGAAATTTTACAATCAAGTATTTCACAGATTCAATTACAAATCTGTGCAATTAATCCAAATTTATTGAATTGTGCAGTCAAATTCACTCAGAAATATGCAATCAAATTTAACATGTAAGTGAACAATCAAATCAAATGTAAAATTATAGTTGAATGCGTGAAATATTTAAAATATTTCACGCATTCAACTGTAATCCTGTACAATTAAATGTTTCGAGTAAAGATTTAAGTAATTAGATTAATTGTAAATAAACACAACTAAATATTTCACAAATTAAACAATAAATTCGTAAAATTAAATGGGTTTTTTTTTTTTTTTTTTTTTTCCAAAGTGAAATTTAAAGGAAATGCTCAGTTTTAGAAGAACGAGAATTTTTATTAAAATACAAAGATTTGGATACATTGAAAGAAGTATCCAATTCGAAAAACATTTCTGAAAGAAGAAAAGAAGGGAAATACTTTTTCCCTTTTTGTTTAAAATATTTTCTGTATCAGAATTGAAATAAAGTATATTCGCATGTAAAAAAAAAAGAAATTCTTTATTTATAAGTCTAATAAAAAAATAATATATTAAAAAAAACTCCTATCTTAGTACCTAAAGTAACTTAAATCTTAATATCAAAATGCAAATTTATATCTTAATATCAAACCTG
This sequence comes from Latrodectus geometricus, assembly GCA_026290005.1. NCBI lineage: Eukaryota > Metazoa > Arthropoda > Arachnida > Araneae > Theridiidae > Latrodectus > Latrodectus geometricus. The sequence goes on from JAPDSC010136462.1 coordinate 421,896, forward strand.
AAACTTCAGTGTTACGCAACTCATATCTCAATATCAAACGTAAAACTTGTTTTACTATATCCGTAAACTGTATTATTATCGAAAAAATAAAAATAAAATGTACTCCTGTTTCCAGATCCAATGAAGTCTTAGAAATGCAAAGGTATTTCGTGTTTTCTAATATATTTCATATGTTAGAGAGTCATTTTTTTTAACTATACTTGAAACGCAACTTGTTTATGAAATTGGGATATGTTAATACTATAATAAAAAGAAATGTAAAGAGGTTTAAATATTAAGAAAATGTAAATAATTTGCTTATCCCGAATATATTTTAAAGTATCCATTATATTTTAATTTAAAAAACGCATGTGGAATAATAAAAAGAATTTTCTGAGAAAAAACATGATCGATGCATATCATTTTTACATTTTTTTATCAATAATTATTGAAAAGTATATCACAATGATAATATAATTTTATAGCATAATCCAATGATATAATAACAAGTTAATCAGTAGGTATTGTGAGTTTCTAACGTATCGTTAAGCATGTAATCACTGAAGTCATTTTCGTTAACAAGACACTTTGCAAAGAGCAATACCACTTGCAACGTCCTTCTTCAACAAAATATTATTTTTAATATTTGGAGCAATATCGTTATAAATATCAATTTTTAAGTGTGTAAAATAGGGGCTACAAGCTAAATTATTTAACTGTGCAATACGTTTTTAAATTAGGGAAGCACCCTCATATAAACTGTTTTATTTGTTTCAGAAAAGCAGTCCGACCGAATATTTCTGGTATCGTCAGACCTTGGACATCAGCAGCGATATCGAAAATCCCGAGAAGTTTAACTGGCGAATAGCCATCTGTCTCCTGCTGGCCTGGTTCTTTTGCTACCTCTGCATGGCCAAAGGCATTGCTTCTTCCGGGAAGGTAAGAATTTCGTTACGAGAGTAGTTATCAATAAAAATTTGATTTTTAAAAATGATAAAATACACTGTTTACATGTAAAATCCATTTTTTACAATCTACTTTAAACCATAATAATCACACTGATGTACACTAGAAAAAAATGTTACTAACACTTCTACAGTTTTACAGTAAGCTCATATTGATGACGAGGAAAGCACGTGATCTAGTGAATGCATACGATATATAATTTATTCTGAAATGTGTGAAGCATCATTCCAGTGATTACGGGTGTGTTTTATGGCAAAGGTTGCTCATCTGAGTGACTTTGACTGAAATGAGATTGTGATATTCTAAAGACTTGAAATGAATATTCCCGAAACTACATGGTTCATCAGCTGTTCGCGTCCTGTCTTTGTGTGCACTTGAGCCAAGTGAATAAATAATAGTGGGAAGAGTACAGATACCACAGTATATTGGATTTCAAAGCAAGATTAATTACAGTGGATGTCTGAAGCTGTCTCTCTTCGTAAAATAGGATTTGTTATAGACAGTGACAAATATCTCTGACTCGTGTCCTTAGAAACAGTTCTACTCTTATCAACATAGTATTCAGTCGTTATTTCAGCTGTTGTCACTGCTATCGCAGGAATGATGGTTCACATTCTTCGAAATAGATAAATAGTTGAAATATATATCGTTTCCGCTGGGTCACGTATCCCTCAAGACATCTTGGTAAGCTCAATCTCAAATTATAGTAGTAGTCAAGTTTTGGCTCTTCAATGTAATTTTTAAAACATTTCAATGAATTAAATTGCACAGTTTGTAAAGTGTTAATATGTAATCCATCGACTGAAGTTTCAATTCATTTCATCATGCTTAACTTAATCTAATTCCAGGTAGTTTATGTCACAGCAACATTTCCATACCTGGTGCTCGTTATTTTCTTCTTCAGAGGAATTACGTTAGATGGCATGGAGAAAGGTCTAGAACATCTATTTACACCTGATGTGAGTCTTTTTCACTCAATATGCAAAACTTCAAGCATTTATAACTCTTATATCATTTATATAAACCACTGTAAACAAAGCCAAATAGTTTTAAAACACAAAATCGAGGTGATAAAGTAAATAATATTTTAACAAAAATATATATATGGAGTCAGAATGTCATACCTCTTAAATATTTCTCTTAAATATTTCTCTTAAATATTTCTTAAATATTACCGACTTAACACCCAATAAATATTTTTTATCATATTTGTAAGCACAGAGAGAGTTTCAGTTTTTTAAATGAATGACTTCTAGCTTTATATGTCTCAGTAATTCAAATAAGGAAAGAAAATTTAAACTTTAAAATATTATAAAATGGAACCTTATCAAAATTTGGATCTACATTCAACTTTTTAATTATGATATAATATTACATTTGAGGGAGTATTAGATTTGAATTTATCTGTTAGATTTCGTGGCTAGTTTGTTATATTTCGATTGATTAATATTTTATAGGATATATATATATATATATGAATGATCGAAAAAAATCATTATTTTTGCCTTTGTAGAAATACTATATTTAAACATTGCTTTTTTATATTTAAAAAAAAGTTGATAATGTTTTTTACTGTTAACTGCATAACTATATTTTGCCATTGAGATAACTATTAGATAATAGCAAAGAAACAGTTTTCCCCATTCAATAATAGTGACATTGTAAGTAGTTCTGTTCGTGATGCCTTAATTACAATTTTGCTCTTAACCACTTACGTGTGCCGAACAGCCTAAAGTTTTAATGTAATAATATTGTGTGTGTGGTTGGATTAGAGAAGTTAAGAAAGAAAGAAAAAAGTTAAGCAAAAAATCAATCAAGACAACCAAATTTTTAAACATAGCTATCCTGTGAAAAGTACTACATATATTTCTTATTGCTTTAATTTGTCTTTGTATATTTTAAGTTTTAAAATAGGTCATCGGTCAACAATAGTCCCAAAACAAAAAGATTCATTTGTTAACTTAATTTATTATATGAATGTAGTTTACATTATATTCATTATGTTTACAAAGCAATATTATTTATTCATATTTTTAAAAATAAATAGGATATAAATAATGTATTTAATATATATGGTACATCTTGATTTCCGCGTTGATCGGGATAAATCATCAAATTATGTAAAAAAAAAAAAAAAGCAACCTAAATTGAGAAGCAACCACGTAGACTTTTCTTTTCTGTTTGCATTCGAACCGCGTGAAATAGTTTCTCATAAGCACCTTCATAAAATTACTGGGGAAAATAATCAATGCAAATTATATTTTTCAAGTATATTCTGATTCAATTATGATTTTAAATGGATAATTGTTCAAAGCTTGTTTAAATTTTTTTCACTTTATTCCTTAGATTATGAAGCAAATATTATTAAAAAAAATTGTTTTGCATTCCTTTTCAGTGGTCCAAGCTTGCAGATCCTGTTGTTTGGCTGGAAGCAGGCACTCAGATCTTTTTCTCTCTGGGTTTGGCATTCGGTGGACTGATTGCCTTCTCCTCCTATAACCCAGTTCACAACAACTGCTTCAGGGACGCCATTACTGTCTCTATTTGCAACTGTGCCACTTCCATGTTCGCCGGCATCGTCGTGTTCTCTGTTCTCGGTTAGTATCAACTATACTTAGACATTTAATACATATCTTCAAGTACAATGCATTCATATAATTGTATTCCTAACAAACTTAAAAACGTTATGTGTCGCACAAAGAATTGGATTGAAATTAGCCTTACTTGATTGCGTAAGTATAAGAATATTGTGACGGATTTAAAGATTTCATTTCGCTTATCAGAATGCCGCGTCAGCAATAAGAATTTTCAAGAATAAGCAATAGTCATTAAATAAGAATTTCTCTGTCACTTATGTAGCAATTTCACTTCGTATATGAGAGTTTAAAGCCCTCAATAAGAATATCGAAGAACAACCAATAGTAACCAGATTGTTCTGTATATAAGAGTTTCTTTTGGTTCGTGAAACCATCATGATGTCAGTAGAAATATCGAAACATAATCAATGCTCATAAGATTTTCATGCTGTATATAAGAATTTCATTTCGTTTCACTAGAAAGTCATAATGAGAATATCGAAAAATAATAATAAAGTCATGTTGCCTATGTAAGAATATTACTTCGTATGTGAGAATATGGAACCATCAATAATAATATATTTAAGAATAACCCATGCTTATAAACTGTCCTGCCATATTATATAAAAATTCGTTCAAGAGAATTTTGTGCCATTAATAAGAATATGAAAGTTAACAAAAAGTTATAAGATTCTCGTTCTGTTTATACGAATTTCGTTTTGCTCATGAGAATATAATGCCATAATAAAAATATCGAATAATAATCAATGTTTAAAAAAATCACCGTGGGATTTATGAGAATTTTTTTAGCATGAATAAGAATATTAAAGAACAATCGGTGATCATAAAAATGTCGAATAATCCCCATACGCAATTTACAGCAAATTAAAACGAATGATACGAAAACATGTTCCAGAAAGACTAGTCGGAATTTGTAATACTTGAACTACTATTACAATTGCTAAACATAACGATGGAAATTCGAATATTCTAAAGCTTTGAATAGTTGAAAGCTACCGATTTTTGTTTCACTATCGTGTCTACTTTAGTACATCAAGAATAAGATGCGTTAATTAAATTAATGTTTGATATCTGCGTTAGTGGGCAATATCTATTGCATATTTATTTATTAAAAAACTAAACTAAATTCAAGGGCACAACAGCCCATCAAAAGGCCTACATTATTTTACTACATTTATTTATTACGAATCATAATGAGTAATCATTTCAGGAATTAAATGAATTATATTTACATTAAGTTTTTTAAAAATTGCATTTATATTCATGATAACGAATTTCCAAGCAATTTTTTAACGCAACTATTTTGTACTTATTCTAAAATGTGTTCTTAACATGTTTGACTTCTTTACAGCCATACATTTTGTCTTCTGATGATCAAAAATTTTTAGCCTATATAAAATTTTTCTATTATATGTTAAATAAAAATACCTTAGAAAATTCAAGAATTTAGCAGTATTTTTAAAGTTAAAAGTTAACCTTCTTAAATTGCCACAAAGTTTTGAAAAGGTTTATAACAATATTCTGCGTTACAAAAGTTTGGTTAACGATGAAGAAGTATTTGCCTTAAAACCTCTATACTTTAGAATGGGATTCTAACAGACAACTTATATATAACTTGTTCAGTTGTAATGACACTGAATACGTTTGCGTTATTATTCAGGAGATAATATTACATAATTGCTGAAAAAGTTATAGGAAAATGTAAGTTTCATCTAAAAAACTTTCAGTTAAATTATATAAATTTCTATACCTATACTAAATAACATAAAGTTAAAAAATAGAAGCTATTAATATATATAAATGATAAAATTCGATAGCTGATGGTTTATCAAAAAATGATTTGATTCAACATAATGATAATTTCAATATGCATGAATACTTAGTTCAACAATGATTCTTAAATATTTAGTAGAACGTTTTGATATTTAAATAATTAGCTATATAATTGATTTATAAAAAATATGAAATTTTATTCATAATACAATAAAGTTGGAATTTATTGAGGTAATAGATTAAAAAAAAATATGCTCTGTCGGTAATTCCGTACAAAAACCCAATGGTTTTAACAAACAAATCTAAAATTTGCTTTAAGAAGATGAATGTATAAAATTTATATTTTTACTGAGCATGAAACAGCTTAACAACATTTTTTTATAAGCAATGATAACGAAATTTAAAGCGAAATTTTTGAGAAATATATCAACGTTATTGGACATATACTGCATTTACTTAGAAAACTCATCTAGTTTAAGTGTATGTGTGAGTGGGTGATCGAGTAATCTCATATTTACTATTATAATGAAAACTATTTTGATTACATTATTTGTGTTTCATAAAAAAATTAATAATTTTAATTTTTAATATATTTTTTAAATTGAATTCATACCAATAAAAAAAATTTCACTAGAAAACACATCTATATATACAAATTATCTTTCCTGTACCTTCATTTATACCTTAGTCAATATTCTTGCTAAAAAGAAATTTATGAAATTTACATTTCAAAATCACAAAATTATAAAAAAATTGTGAACACACTATGACCAATTCCTTTTGTGACTGTTTTCTTGTTCCATTTACCATCCAGGTTTCAAGGCGCACAACATCCATGCCCGATGCGTCGAAGACCGAGACTTGTTGCTGCAGCCCCTCTACATGAACAGCACCATCCCGCCAGAGATACCACAAGACGTCATAGACCATCTCCGCAAAACAGTGCCGAACCTGCCCTTCGACTTTCCTAAATGTGATCTCCAGTCCGAACTCGAAAAGGTTAGGAAAACCCTTGTAGTCAATACCAATTATTGAAGTCTTAGCATCAGTGAGAAGCTACATGGTTGTAAATGTCTTGACATTGAGCATTAAATGCATGGTATAGTTAAGTCTGCATGTTGTTCTATGTGAATAAAAATATATTTGGTAACTTTGAAACAGCTTTTTTATTTGATAAGATATAATACCTTGGGCATTTGCATAACAAGAAAATAGGAATAATAAAATATTTCATTATTACTTATATATAAATATAAAATATTTCATTATTACTTATATATAATATTATTATAAAATATTTCATTATTACTTCTTCTGCAGTATTACTCATAATTACTGAATAATTCTAAAAGATGTTTGTGGGAAAATGTTAATAATAATTGTGTATATATTTCCTTGAGACTAAACTCAACCCTTATCAAACAATGAAGATTTTCAATATATTTTGACTCTTCTATGTGTATAATGTTAAAGTAAAACAATCATAATATCAAAATAATTGTACTTTAAATTTTAAAAAATAAAATTTCAATAATGCTTAATAGTTTGCAGTCATCAGGTGATCAATGTACCATTTTTTCCCTAGAGTGCATCTGGCACAGGATTGGCATTCATCGCTTTCACTGAAGCCATCAACCAGTTTCCGGGGGCGCCCTTCTGGTCAGTGCTCTTCTTCCTCATGCTCTTCACATTGGGCATCGACTCTCAGTTCGGGACCCTGGAAGGTGTCATCACATCCATAGTGGACATGAAGCTCTTTCCCAATGTTCGAAAAGAAATTCTCACAGGTCAGTGTTTGAGCGATTGGGAGCTAGCAAATATACTTGCTTCAATAATCGTGGTATATTAATTTTATGCATTTTTTTATTGAAGGTAAAATCTTTAGGCTGCGATATATTTAACTTGATTTTAAACTTTAAAAAAGGAGAATGCAAATTTTAGTAGTAAATATAATTTGCAATTATGATATTTATTATAATAATTACTCAAGAAGAGGGAATATTGGTACTGCTACTACGCAAACTCCAGTTACTAATCCTTACTGTTATTATAATACAAATAAACATGATTGAGAGATATATGTATAAAAAATGAGCAAAAAAAAGTTCTAAGTTAAGAACATAATATCGTTGTTATGTGAATGTCCTTAAAAACGGGATTTTTCATGTGAATATAAGAAACAAATTTTCAAATATCTGACCTCACTGCAAAAGACACAATGTTATTGTTATAAATATACCATTAAAAAAGTTCACTTTTTGTCTGAATGTAATATAAAAATTGTGTCAAATGTGTAATAGTTTAAATTGTAGTAAACAATTCCTTAAAAGTGTTCTTTATAAAATAAACCTTTTCTTCATATTAAACAAATGCAATTGAACTTTTTTATATCGGAATCATAAAGCTGTTCCAGAAATGGTCGATACAAATGTATGCTTGCACATATGTATTACTTACACTTGGGATTAAAATAAGAAAATTAGTTCAACGAAATTCTAATTCGTTTAATAATACAATTTTTTTATCTAGTTAGATTAGTTAATGAACTAAATTTTAAAAATCTGTAATAAAAAAATAACGACTTTTATATGCTCAAGAAAGGATAAAGTATGATAACATTACGTTGTTCAAATTCGTCGTAAGAACGTTCGTTATTCAAAAGATATCCTTACAATTAAAACTATATAATTTCAGAAATATTCGTAAAAAAAAATTATTTCAGAAAAAACCTTAAAAATGTTGAAATCGGAAACTTTCAAATTAGCCGATAATGGAGAATTAGTTGAAAAGATATATAATCAGAATCTGATACAATAATTAAATAAATCATTCCAATGGCTTTAATGTACACATTATACGGGACCATTACTGATCTTTCTTTCATAAGCAAAAGCGAAATTTTCTCATCATAAATGACTAAAATAAATGCATCGTTCGAGAAATAAATTTCTAAATTGGCTTTTTGGCGACAATTTATTTTGCATTCATAACGTTGCTCCTGAGTTCAAACTAAAAGCTCCCTGATGTAATGATTGAAATAATTTAAATGTGTACTCGATAAGCAGTTTGGAAAAGAATCTCATTTATATTTAGATAATTTTGAATTATTCATTTATTAATGACAATATAAAAAGTTCAAGTTATAAAGTTTTTTTTTTCTTTTTTTCATTTCTTCTTCTGATTATACTTTTGTGCGGGGAAAAAATGAAGTATTATGAATATTAACCGTTTTTATCTCAATTATAAATATGTATTAAGTTAATGCATTGATATTGAAATTATAAATTATCGATCATTCTAGATCCATAATTTGAATTGGTGGAACTTCTAAGACACTAATAAATAATGAGTTAATGCATATGTATGCGATAAAAATTACCTATTTCGTATTGCTACATATTTTAGTAGACATTCATCAAATGCTATGTGCTGGAATATAACAGTTGCCTGTACCATTTTCGAAAGATCTGGTGTCTTTTTCTGACTAAATATCAAAATCATGGAAACATCTTAGTGATATGAGCATTCTAGTGTCTAGAATAATGCTTGTCATGAGCTTTTAGTTACAACGTTAAACTTACATAATTCATGTAGCTAAATTTATATGTATAGAAAACGACTAAAAGTAAACTATAACCATATTTTAATGGCATCTTCAATCATCACAAAAAAGATCGAAAAAACATTTGAGTTTCTTATAAAACAAAATCAGATTGGCAACATTGGTCATAGGCTCTTCGGCACTTGAATCTATATTCATCTATTTCAAGACTGATCCGAAATTCGTCACTGAAAGCATAGATGTGGTATACTATTGACCGAGCCAAGGCAGATTTGGTCAATGTTCTATAATAAACCTAGAAGTCACATGTTCGACTTAAGGGTTTACACAAAACTTAGGTCTTTGTAAGTGCCTTTGAAATCTATGATCATCCATGTACATAACAATGATACTACTCTTTGAATCATCCATTAGCTTAAAAAGTCTTAGAGCTTTTAGCTTAAAATAAATGACTTCAGGATAAAGTTTAGTTTGATAAACTTTATAAGTGCAAATTCCACTAAATGAGCGTTGTGAAATGGTTGAAGGTTACAGATTTATTTAATCACTCACCATTTTTTATAGACCTTCATGAATGTCATTGATTTCCTTGCCGTAATTACTGTTTTCGGTATCCATTCATTGACGGAAGTACAGGCAATTCCCCAGTATGATCATCCATGTACATAACAATGATGCCACTCTTAAACTCTTCCAATAATTTAAAAAGTCTTAGAGCTCTTTCTGCTAAAATTAAATAGCTACTTCTATATTAAGTTTTTTGGGATTTTTTTTTCAAATATTGACAGTGTTTTCATTAAAACTGTGAACAATCTCAACATTTCCAAAGACTAAGGACACCCATTTATTGAATTAATGGTTTAGAATTGCTCGTAACAGAAAAAATACTTATTGCTAAGTCAACACTGGGCACTGCAGTTGATTTGCAGAATTTTAGTTAAATACCAACCAATGCTATCAATTCAAGTAATGAAGTCAAGAAAACATATAGAGAAGCAGCTTTATCTCCACTTCCCGGTAAACTATGTCTTCCAATCTAATGCAGTATTCTTCTGTCGGCCTATTAAAATATTTAAACTATAAAATAGCTGACTAAAAACCAAGTCTTTATATTATCATCATCATTTTCTGTTGTTAAACATCATTAAATATTGCATTAAAGCAATGTTGCACTTTTTTCTTTCAGGATTGACATGCCTGGCTTGCTTTTTCTTGTCACTTATTTTCGCACAAGGTGGCGGTAATTACGTATTCACCTTATTTGACAACTACAGCGGAAACTTCCCTCTCCTCATTGTCGCCCTGTTTGAATGCATTGCTATCTCCTACGTATATGGTCTCAAAAGGTAAATTTTATAAACTAAAATCACTAAAAAAGAAAAGTTTTAAAACTTACAATTTTTTTGTATCATTGGGGAATATATATAGTCTTATATATATAATCTTATATCATTGGAATATATGCATAAAATTAATAAAAGTAATTAATGACAATATATATTGAAATATATATTATTATTAATTACTTTTATTATTTTTTCAATATTATATTCCAATAATAAATTTTAAAATTAATATAATTAAAATAACTTATTTCAAGGAATTTATATTTTTTTAACAACGTTATTAATTTTTTGACTGATTTAGGTTCAAGCACTCTTATTCTCATTATTTTATTAAAATGTGTGAATTTTTTTTTTTTTTTCAAAAAGTAAAATGAAGATCATATTACATTTATCAAACATTAAATATTTGCCATTAGCTGAGCTGTGATTTTATTCTAATCTTAGATTCAGTGATGACATAGAAATGATGACTGGTAGACGTCCGAACTATTACTGGCTTTTCTGTTGGAGATATGTCGCTCCAGCTACTATGATCACCATCTTATCAGCCTCGTTTGTTAAGATCGCTACAGACGGCAGTGATTATGAAGCGTGGGATAAAGAGATGGTAATTATAACCTTGGATCTTCTCATTTGGTCTTCTCATAATTCAGTTAAATTTTAATACCTTTAAGTTACACGAATAAATACGAATCCAAAAGAAAATTTAAAAACTACATTTCGAAATGTAAAAATTTCCAAAATACTAATTTCATTGTAACAAGATTTAATTCATCATTTATATGAAAAATTAAATTTTTTAAATGGATTGCAACCAAAAATTCGCATATAAAAGAATGACAAGTGTTCTAAAAGCAAAAAATAAACATATAACTATACGGATTTATCAAAATAAATAAATAAACTTCTTTTATGCATGAAACCCCAGTTCTAAGAGAAATAGAAAAAAACTCTAAGTATGTTCTAAAAATATATGTTTATATAAAATTCCCTTACATATGAAGCCTTAATCCTAAAACAACATCTATTTGTGCTCAAGCTGTGAAACCTAAATTAAAGACATGGTTACTTGTCTATCAAATTATTAATTATTAATCATTTTGTAGATCAAATTATTAAAGCGAAATGCTGAAAGAAGATAAAATTACATTCATTACAAAGTAAGCTAAAATTCAATTATATTAGTTTATATGTAAACAGTATTATTATCAAGAAGTCCTATGCACATTTAGCTTTCTAAGGGTTTAGTGTGCTTCTAGTGGTGTTGTTGAGTGTTAGTTCTGATATTGATTTTATTAAATGAGATAAGCTCAAAATGACTTGGTGTTTCTCAAAATTAAATGGCTCAAGTTGACAGAAATAAGCAGCCCAAAGCTAACGAAACGAAACAATTAAAAGCTGGTTCGTTACTTGATTTCTTCAAAAAGCGTCGTGTTGATTCACATGTTTAAAGGTCTTTAAAATTGAATACACTGTCACTAGTGTAGTATGAATTGAAAAGAAAGGGCCAGTTCAAATGACGATCTTGTCAACCTGGCCGTGATCAAAAACATTACTAGGGGATTTACTATAAAACAACTTCAGTCTGTAGAAATTGGCAGTCAAATACTTATCGAAGTTACCTAAAAGTTTCTTTTTCAGAGATAATTGAATTCAGAATATGGAGTGAAAGTAAGATCGCATGACGCGTTTGTAATTTTTTTTTT
>JAPDSC010136462.1:436824-449296 GCA_026290005.1 Latrodectus geometricus
TAACTTAATTGGATTGTTGTTTTTTAACCATTATTGCAATAATTATTAGTCCATTACGATTATAACTTCTAACTCATGTTATAATTTCAGGCAACAACAGTACGACAACAATGGCCTGGTTGGTGCCACTTCTTGATGGCTTTCTTGATTTTGATAGCTGCCATATGGATACCATTGGTGGCCATCATGCGGGCACTAGGCATTCGATTGCTGCCAGAAGAGGAACCTTCCTGGTTCCCCGCAGACGAACTCAGGGACTTCCACAACATCATCCCCCACAAAGTATCAGCCCTAGAGAAGTGCCTCTTCTGTATACGTGATGACGAAACCGAAGACATGTGAAAAATTCTCTTCCAAACACTCTGTAAGTACAACAGCCTGCTGAAGGACACACTGGAAATCGGACAGTTTCTTTCTTTCTCGCTAACTTAAGGATATTTTCAAAGGAAATTTCGTGAATTTTGGATATATATGTACTTAAAGGTGCAGAAGTGTAGATTGTTTGTATAGACTTCGTTGGCAATTACTGTGTGGAATTTTCTAAGCATATCAACAATGTGGAAAACAAAAGGTGCAGTTCAAAACCAGGTATTTAGAGGGATTCGATTGGATTAACCTGTCTCTCTGCGGTAATATTTTGCACACAAAGACTGATTCAATCAGATTCTACTGTGCATATGATGGTAAAAACTTACGTAAAATTTATGGCTATAGGATTTTTAGATAATTGATTGCAAAGAGAATCCTGAAAACTTGGAGCTAGATTTTGTCTACAATAAACTGAAAGTTATGGAGTTACATGAATATAATATTTTTAAAGTTAACAGAAAAGTTCCACAGAAACATTCTTTTTTAAACATTAAGCAGAATCTTAATAACAATTCATTTGCATACAAATGTTATGTTTGGTAGTGACAAATTAAGAATTAGAATTACATATCAGAGACTAGAAATATAACTAAAAATAATTAAAAAGTGTTATTTATATATATGTATAAAGATAATTAATGGGTAGCTAAAATTAATATATTTTTATCCTTTTCAAAAGAATGTAAGCTCAAAATATTTCTGTCAAAAAAATTTCTTTTAAGGAAAATTGTTGTTTTTCAAAAATTTAAGGTGGGGATTTATATGAATAAGATAAATCAACCTTTCCTTTCTTCATTTATTTTTGTATATGTTAGTAGAAAAATGGGTTTTCTTCTCGCTAGTTCTGCTACAATTAAAGTGTAACTGAAACTTACTATATTAAGAATCATATATTATTGCAGTTTTATTCAGTGCGTCTTTCTTGGGCAAGATTTTATTGATTTTATGATATGAAAATATGGAAACATAATATGGTTTTACCATAGGAAAAGGTCCTGCCACTCACCATAAAAGCACGATTCGTTCATCAGGATTAGATTGATTATCATTGGCTTAGACAATATTTTTTCAAGATTGTTATGTTACTGGCATTCCAAAAATGTGAAAGCTTCATATATATATATATATATATATATATATATATATTATAGTCAATTGATATAGCTTGCTGAAATTTTGCCAGTTACATAGAGTGTTCAAGTTTGAAATTAAAGTGGTTGCTAACACAAGGATTAAAACGAGTTATTTATAGTAAAAATGGAATTGTAAGATAAAACAAGCTAAAATTTCTAATTTATGTCAGTCTAATTTTGTACGTAAGATTTTTGAAAAATGTAATATTAATCTGCTCATTTTTTGTACAGTCAAAATTCATTTTATACTTTTTTCTATAAAAGGTAATGATAAATCCAACTAATATATTACTAAATAATTATTTAATATGAATTATGATAAATTAGTAAGGAATATTCTTTTGATAAAAATGTTTCTATAAATATTTTTCTTGTTTTAATAATGAAGAAACTGCCTATTTCCAGTGGAATATTGTGAAGCATTCAAGAACGAAATGCTTAAACCGTCGTCAATTGAAATGTTCTTTGCTTAGAAATCTCTAAATCTATGTCCAATAGGTTTGACAATATTAATAGAAAAATGCAATAGAAATGGTAAAAGACCTCGAGTAAATTTAAATTTTAAAAATGTCACATAAACTACATGGCTTAAGAACTCGATTAAGTTACTTCAAAGAAATTGGATGCTTTAAAAACTAAGGAATTAGTACTAAAATCCTCTCAGTAACAAAAAAGGAAAAAAATAGACTGGTAATTGTTTAGCTTTGTGTAATAATAGGATAAATTACATTAATTATTAAAAGCATAAATTATATTGTAATGAATTAGGAGATAATCTTTAAATAGGAAATGCGTTTTTAAAACATCAATTTACTTACATAAATTCAAATATGGCTAGAATATGAAATTAAATTGAATAAAAAAATTTCACTTATGTGGAGAAAAGAAAAAGTAATTTTACTGATCATAATCTTTTTTTTTTAAAAAAAAAGTAACATGTGTTATGGATTTAAAAAAAATGATAAAAGATAAATATCATAAAATAAATTAAAAGTGCCACATTGTGTTACTGCTTATACTATTCCTGAAGACTTTGCAAGTATCTGTATTACATAGTTTTCACTACAATGTGTATTGTGTCTTAAAATGGTACTGAAGCATCTGTGATTTTTCTGTTAGAAGATTCATCAACATATTCTTTCCATACTGAAAACATAAATGTTTTCTAATTTGTATTTGTAAATATCTATAGCTTATATCTTTGTTTCATTGATCAACAGAGGTTTCAAGTCATATACAATACGTTTACAATATCTTAGAGTTAAATACGTCAGAAATTTGAGATCGATATAAAATTTATCATCCCTATCGAACATTTCTTTTAGGAAAATGTTTTGCATTTTCACTGTATATTTTATTGTTCAAACATTATAATTAATTTCTTATTTAATGATCTTTTAAGAAAATATAATTTTCAAAATAAGACGTATGGAGCATAAAATCGTTTTCATCCGCCAGATTTAATAAATGATGCCAATAATTATGAACGGCTTCTTATTTCAAATATAATTCTTATATTAATTAATTCCAGTAAAAATCGTGCAAAAAAAAATATTCATCGTTTGAATCTATTCCAACAAATTTTCAATATATGAAAGTAAATTAAACATTCATACATTTATTTTCGTTAATCAAACAATATTTTAACATTAGCATGTTGACCTTCATAAATGAATGTTATTATTTAACTGAATCAAGCTTACAAAGGTCAAACTCTAAGGCATTATAAGCGTACTGCATATATGTAAAGAGCTCATGTTTAGTAATTTTTCTTAATGCCCACAAGACGTAGACACTGCATAAAGTCATATTCTTTGTTCATTTAAAAACATTTCTGAACTATAAATTTATTTTATGTTAGTCAAGTTAAAAATTTTCATTATTTATTTTTGGATTTCCTTCAAACAAAATACTATGAAGACCTATATATACTTAGCTTCCCGTGTGAAATTGATGTTTTCGGAATACTGTTAGTAGAATTAGACAAGTGCTGTTACTTTTCAATTAAAGGAAGTACAATTTTAGGTACAGTGTGACGACCGAAAAATAACCCAAAACTTTTCATGGAACATTCATATTCGTTGATTCAATTTTTCTGTGACTGTTCCATTCATTTTTTAATACACAAGGAAATCGAAAGTCATATATCTTTTATTCGTGCTTGAATTTCTGAGAATTTTTCTAACTGTGATGTGTGCTATTTTTCTGTTCAATTTTGTAAAGTGATCAATGGTGTAAGAAAGAAGAATTTCATCAGAAATATAAAATTATTTATTTTCCTTTGTTTTCATAATAGAATGGGATGAGAAAAGAATGTTTAATTATTTTCATAAATACTTCAAAATTAGTTTGTTATTGAATCTTGTTTTGAGATTTAATAAGTTAAAAATAAAAATAAAAAATGCTGTTTACTTCATTAAATAGACATGTGTATAAATATATGTATGTACATTCATAAATATATATAATCATATTTTACTTTTATAAACGTTCTCTAGTCTTTAAATAAATATTCTATTCTGATATAAATTAATTATTTTATTTTTAGCTGGAACAAAATATTTGTTATACGACAATTTTATTGTCCTTCAACATTCTAATTTTTTAGAATGAAATGAAATTATATAACAAATTCAGAATTCGCTTATATCCCTATTATTTTTAATAATATTTTACTGATACTAGTTAAATACGTGTTCCAAATAACGACTACTTAATTATTTCAAGTGTGTATTAGTGATTTATTGTATCTTTGATTCATTTTACGTACGATAAGATTGTGAGAATTCTTGATTGTCATGAGAGACGAATATATACTACGCCATTCTTTATACCTGCACTTAGTGAGCACATCAATACGCGTTATTCAATCACACCTTTTGATCACTGTTCTAATATTTTGTGGCCTTATTGCATATAAGTGTTACTTGAATTATTATAGGTGTTTAAATATTTACGTATTGAAGCCTAAACAACGAACATTAGTTGTAAGACAAAGGATATTTGAAAAGAAGAGAAGTGTTATGTTTTAGAATATTAGAGCATAATTCTGAAAATTATTGTAAATTTGTTATTGAATTTTCAGATGTTGTAGATTCTATGTATGTTTTTACATGAAGTTTTTTTGGATTTTATGTGTTCACAGCACGATTTAATCACGATTCTGTGTCTAAAAAATATTTTCAAAGTTGTATGATATATTGCTTACAATAATTGAAATTAGAAAGTAAGTAGGTATTAAATTTATATTAAATTGTTTTTCATTATGAATTCCTGATTCTTTTTTTATAAATTATTTCCTGTTGTTTATTAGCGAGTTTAAAACAAGTTTAATTATTTTAAAAAGAGTTATATGATATTTTGAATTATTTTAAATAGAGTTATATGATATTTTGAAAGTATTTTATAAATTTCGCAAAAATATTTTTCCCATTAAAAAGTATCTGAAGCAACTGGAAAAAGGGTATGAGATTAATATTTATATAGTCATTTAACATTAATGCTTATCGTTATATTAAAAATTACATAATACGTCAAGAAAACTTAGCTTTTGTTCTGATTCTGTTTTCTCTTTTTCCTTTCTATGGTGTGAAATTTATTTACACACATTGAAATTCCCGTTTTACTTATGTTAAAAATCTAGTTCTGAATATAAAAATATATTTTCCTGAATATTCCGTTTATTTATATACCATTTTCCTGAATATTTATTCCTCATAATTCCAAATTTTACAGTTTTAAAATTAAATGAATATCATTATAAATAAGGTATTCATAATCAATTTTAAGTAATATAATAAATTAATAAAAATATTGCAATAAATTTTAATCTCCTTGAACTAATATGAACATCATTGTATTCCTCAGTGAATTAATGTCTATGTGAACTTCCTTTCTTTTTACAGTATACTGAAATGTTATGAATGAGCTAATAAACAGTTTTTACGCATGTATTACAGGAACACAGAATATTACAGTGAATTAATAAGAAAATCACGGTAAATTTCGAAAACCTCATATTATTTTCTATTAAAAACAATATTACATAACTTTTAAATATGACAATAAATTCATTTTTAAACTTAAAATGTCACAATGAATAAAAAAGTCATTGTAAGCTTAAAATGTCACTATGAATTAATACAAACATCGTAATAAATTCTAAGCAACACAGCGAATCAATAAAACAGTCACTGTGAAAATTCTGATACAGAGTTAAACATTGTAATATAAATTCGTATTATAATAGTGAATTAATAAGAAAAGAATTGTGATTTCTGAACATCAGAATTATTAAGAATATCACAGTAAAATTTAAATGTAACTGTGAATAATGAATCTCTTATGATCTCAGAATAACAGTGAATATTGCAATAAATTCTAGAAAAGTTTTGAATATTGCAATAAATTCTAAAATGTATCATAGTGAATTGATGGAAATTCTGGATACCTCTGTGAATTAATAAGAACATCGTAATGGAATTTACTATGAAATTTTACATCACATTGATTTGAAACTGTTTAAAGTTGTTGAATACTTTAAACAGTATGTATCATTCCTTCATTTACATTACACAAGCATTTCATATCATTACAATATTCCAATTTCTGTTTGCTTTTTTATTAACGAACATTTATTAATTAAAATAATAAAAATCAAAAAGCATCTTACAAAGCTTTTTTAATTTTTCAATGTCCCTTCAAGAAGAAATGAAGACAAAAGGCACAGAACACGAGGCATGAACGTTCCTTTTTTGTATATAATGTAAAATAGAATTATAAGATATATAATTGATGTTGTATACGGTTACTGAAATAAATGTGAAGGAATGTTTCCAAAAGCTTCTACAGCTGTCAAAACTCATTCAGTTTCCAAACGTTATCGGATTTACAATTGTCCATGCATATTTATTTGAAGAGACATCACGTAGAGCTTTTGGAAATATTCCTAAATTTTTTTAGAGAAACAATCTCTATTATTCATGTTAGGTATATTTTTGTTGACATTGTGATGTAGGAATTAAATAAAAATATATTGGCTGCATTTTTTGTGGGTTTATTTTTTAGTTAATTATCTTAAACTACAATTTATTTAATTCTTAAACTTTTCAGATCTATACTCATTATTTATATTAGGTTGGGGAAAAAGAAATCCATTATTTTTACGTAAACTTTAAGTAACTTCTTTTGGATTCACTTTGTAAAAAGGTTTAAAACAGCTTTCATGTAGATTTTTAGGTCTTGCGCGTTACGACTGCTGACATGCGGTTAACTTCGATCATTTTTGATATTTTATAGACATTTTCGACGATGCTGTATCCACATGCGAAGAGCATCTCTAACATCAAAAATACCCGAACGGAATCAACGAAACAAAAATTGTACGTAACTGGTTGTTACAGTCTTATATAGGATGATAAACACCTTTCACAATTTTAGCCACCCGGCTATCTTTTTCGCCGTTACAAGAGAAAAACGAAAATGAATCGAATTTTCTGTTTGTTGTCTTCCATTTTTAAAACCTTGTACTCGTAACTGAATTAATCAAACAAAATACCCCAAGAGAATATTTTAGTGTCAAATGTCACCTTTCCAATGAGCATAAATCTGAAATTGTCTGATAGATACCTCACGAGATAGCGATCACTACAGACGTCTACCGAAAAAATAATGGATTACTTTTTCCCCAACCTAATATCTTTTCAGATCTGTTTTTCAATACTATTGTACCTAAATATTTTTACAAATTTTAGGTATAGCAAGAATAAACAAAATTTTTAATAAGAATAATTTGTTTCAATGTTAAGAGAACAGTTAATAATTTATTTGATTTATTTAATCTTTACTTCCTTTCTATTTACTATAAGTGTCTTCTTAAAATAAGAAAACATTACTTATTTTTAGCAAATAAGTAAATTTTCTTTCTCTGTAACAAGCTTTTTCCTAAGCTTTCCTTAATACGCTTTACACAACTTAAAATCTACAATAATAACTATAGAATTTGAGTTTTATAAAGCATTAAGTTACGCTTTACGTAATTTTTCCCAAAATTAGTACTTTCAATGCCTAGTGAATCTCCTATATAGAAGCCGAAAATTTTATTATCGACAAATTTAATTAGTTAATATTTTAAAGAAATATACAAAATATAATATATTATGTTTTTAAAATCAGCACACCCTTTTAGGTTATATATTACTAGACCTTTACTGTGTATAAGTATATATACATTGTTTATGTCTATTCCTTCAATTTTTTGCTTTATTCATCTTAGAGTCAGATTTTTACTTTATGAAATGATATTGATCATAATGTCGAAATTTACATGAATATAATTTCGCCAAAAATTACATCATTCACAATCATGAAACCGAATAATTTAGAAATTTTTTCAAGATAATATGCATTAAAAGAAATTTGGTTTTACATTCTGCTTTATCCCTTTTATTCGGCGTTTTGGCTTAAGTTATTTAATATAATGATTTGTTTTGATAAAATCAATTTTACGGCACGTCTTTTTCTTGTGATTCCAACTACTATTATGTTGTAATCTTTTTGCAAATTGCTTTGAAGTAGAAGATACTCTTAAATTTTGATTAATTATGACATCAATTTTATATAAAAAATCAAAATTTAATCACTAACACTTATATTTACCACATTAGGAAATGCAAATATAAAACAAAATTGCACCAATTTTATAAATAGATAATTGCTAATCAGATATAATGAAAAATTCTTTACAGTAAAACATCTTGCAATTTTTTACAAAAAGGAAGATAATGGTTCTTTTAATATTTTTCTAATTAAAAAAAGGAAAAGAAGTAAATTTTCATTAATGCCATTCATTAACTGAAATAACTCTTCAAATACAATGACCATGTAAAATAAATAATATTGTATGTTTTATAGACGTTTCTTCCACCTTTTTTTAATTATTTTATCACCATCATAGTTAAAAATGTTAACCAAGTATATCAGTGAATTAAATGACAAAAAAACACGAAAATAATAGTACATCAAGATAACTCAGTGATAAAAATTATATTCAATTAATCGCTTTCATAAATAATATTTAAATTATCTTTTTTGATTATATATTTATTTTTGAATTAATAAATATTCTATTAAAATATTTTTCATTGACATACGCGTATTTTATTTTGTCTTTCCACGAGTGAAAAAAAAAATTGTAACAATGACGGATTTACGTGAAATAAAATAAAATTTAATCCCATATAGTTTTGACAGTATCGCAAAGATTACGTGTTTTCCCACTATTTTAAATAAAATTTAAAATTTGGGTATATAACTTTACTTTAGATAAATAGTAAGTACATATATTCATAAGTCGAAGCGAAATTCGATAAATATCAAAAAACCAGTACTAAACGAAAAACTCTACTAAATAGTTTAATATTTTAGTAAATACTTCAGTGCTGCCATCTATACCGAAAATAAATATATAAATGGCGTTTAAAGGATACAAATTTATTTTTTGATAATTAATGAAACCGATTATGACTTGTAAAATATGAGCTCATTTTCAATTTTTTTATACATTATTAAACATTGGATGAACCTTTTCTGAAATAAACTTCAATTGCAGTTTATGGATTTTTCTTAATTAATAGTTAATTAATTCTAAAAATCTATTCATATATTTCTCTATAAAAAAATTGATGAATTTCTGTTGATTTAAAACTCTTATTCCTTAAAAGTTCTTTTTCAAGAATTTTTAATAAATAGTTCAGTTAAGTTAAACAATTAAGAATAAACTGGAAAAAATCGAAACACACAAGTTATTTTTCATGATATAAAACTATTAAGATAAATACTTGATTTCTTAATTATAAAAATGCAAAAAAAAAAAAAAAAAAAAAATTCCAATTTAAGAAAATATTTTTTAACAAGAAATATATCCTTTTTTACAAGTGTTCTTAAGCTCATTAAGAGAACGAAATGCCTTATTGCGGCATATTTTCTATTTCCTCGCTGATTTAAATCCAAATTTCGTGGTGTCTCATTTATATGCAACAGTTGCCATTTACATTTTTTGAATATTTTAAGCTCTTCTTCCTATACTAATAAACAATTGAGCATTTCAAAATTGGTTGTATTAAACATTAATACGTGGCTGAAATGTGATTGAACTAAAGAAATATGTGTGATTAACAGAAAATACTATTTCCAAAAAAAATTGTTTTCGTTTACAGAGATGGCCACTTTTGTAACTAAACATCAAATGTTACCGATGTATGTATATATATATATTATTTTACACATATCATTTTTTATTTATTCTATTCTATGCAATGTGCTACTGTTATAATTTCGAAAATGTAAATACATATTTTAATTGTGTTTTTTTACAGAGAGTATAAATTTAATCGTTACCATTAATTTTATGATTTATATTGATATATTTTTCTACTATATTAGTTATTAGATAAAGACTTTTTTAATATGGTCTGAATATTAGATGTAATCCTGACCACATTTTCTATATGTAATGGTTATATGAGAAAGAATTACTATGATTCCCTGAAATAACAAAAAAGGCTTTTTTAATTATGGGATTTAGAATTCGACAAATTCAAACCCTAATCAACAAAATTTTGTATTAAAACTATTCATTATTATTTAACTAATATTTTATCAAAATATAAATGATGAAAATATTGTTTCTCAGACATTCTTTTCATGTCTTTTGGGATATTTTATTTCATCACTAAATCTAGAAAATCAAAACTTTTTTAAAAACCTGACAATTTAAGAAGAACAATGATATTTATTTTTAATTTTAAATTTCAAAAATTTTAGTTTTATTAGAAAAGAGCCTCGTTACTGTGGAAAAGTTGTTGATGAAACAGTTGTTTTGTCATCTTCTGAATTTTCAAAGTAAGGTTTCAGTGTGGGCTGGGGTCGGGTCCTGTTGATAAAAGAGAGAAAAACATTTAAATGTCTTATTTTAAGGGCATAGTTGCTGTATAATCCTTTTGGAGAAGTTTACTTTCCTTCAGGTAATCTAGATTTCTTATTACATTAGAAAGGTAAAATATATCAAGGATATTCAACAACATTCTATTTCGGCAAACATAGTTAATGCGTAACAATTACATGTGCCTGGCAATACTTCCAATGACCAAAAAAATTCAAGAATGCTTCAAAAAGTAGTATACAGCAGCTGTGCCATTTAAAGAATACTTAAATCACAAAGTGATTTTTGTAAAAGTGAGCATTAAAGTCTAAGTGGTGACATTTAGCGATTTTTTTCTCCACCAAGCTGAGGATAACGTTAGTATTGGAATTTGATCACATATACATTGATTCTTTCAGAGCGATAGTAACCATGTGAAAAGTTGGTGAAAATGGTAGTATTTTTAATTCGATAAGCCTAACAATATATAAAAAATGAATATATTAAAAACTGAATAAATTTCCTTTATAAAATATCATAAATAAATAGAAATTTAATAAAACATGTTGCGAAAAAAGAATATTGTCAGAAATTATATAATATAAATACAAAACAACGAATGAGATTTCCCGAATATATTTTCACCGATTATTAAATTATAATTAGTAAATTCAACTTAAGAAATTAATCAACATAATAAAGTAACGAACTTAAGATTTTCCGAATAAATTATCTTTATTAGAATTCTATTTAATGACATGAATTTAAAAAATGAATGTTTTGAGATAAAATTTGAAAGTTATTAAATATTTCAGATTTCATCTAATGATTACTAATAAAATGTACCATTTTAAGTTAACAGAAAATTTCTGTAAACTTTTAAATAACAAATTTATAATTCCTAAATAAAAATAAAGAATATAAACAGATTCACTTTCAACACATTTAATAATAGAATTCTGCATAAAATATAATTGAATATAATTATTCAACTTTGGCTATCTAATAAAATATGATTCTGTAGTTATGAGAATGAAGAAATGTTAAAACACATTAAATATAATTGTAAGCTTTATACTAATTTTCTTTTTTATCTCGAGTAAAATACCTAATAAAACACAATGATGTCAAATATCACAAAATATGTTTTCGGATTTCAAATATAATTTGCACAAATTAGAATTATAAATACGGTAAATTGAAAATTACTTTACTATGTGTTACGATCAAGTTTCGCCACCAATATCAACTTATATTTAGAAATTAAAAGCTTCCGGTAAATTTTTTACAGCGAAAAAAAGCCACCGAATTTTTACATAGATAGCTCTTTTTCACACTTGGCGAGTTTTCAACTCAATGCTCATTTTAGCACATGAATCAAATTCTTTTTTAATCTCATTTAAAATGCATAAATAAATGGTAGTCCGGATTACAGAAGGATTTTTGACAATTTGTATGATGCTGAAAGAAATCGAAGATGCTCCTTTCATTGGGATTTTATAACCTGTGTTTTGTAGCTAGAAAAATGATGTGTTTGTTGAAACTGTTTGGAAATTTTTGTAAATTAAAATAATGAAATAAGTAATTGTACCAAAGATAAAAATATTTTGTTTACTTAGTATTACTTTTTTAATATTATTTCATAAGACTGAGTCAAGAATTTTTTATTTTTTTATTTATTTATTTTTTTTTAAATTTTTTATAAAGAATGAAAACAATCATTGGTCCAAAATATATACTAATTTTAATAGGATGGTTAAAATAAAGGGGGGAAATTTAATATTTTCCTTCCATTTTTGCCAATTTGTAAACACTGTTTTGTATATTACAAATATTCACTTTTTTGAAAAAGGAGGATTTCATTGATAGAAAAAAGATGTTTTCCGTGTGATGAATAAAGAAATGAATTAAATGTTCCATTTATTTATTTATTTTTGTAAATTTCCCTTAAAGTTAAGATAATATGCAGAGTAAATGTACCATCCAAAGAAACATAGATGTATATGATTTTTCAGAATAGTTAAAAAAATGCTGATGCAGAATTTTAGAA